>JAPDFF010000155.1:0-23435 GCA_027569505.1 Chloridium humicola | reverse complement strand
CCCCCCCCCCCCCCCCCCCCCCCCCCCCCCCCCCCCCCCCCCCCCCCCCCCCCCCCCCCCCCCCCCCCCCCCCCCCCCCCCCCCCCCCCCCCCCCCCCCCCCCCCCCCCCCCCCCCCCCCCCCAGCTTACGGCTCATTAACAACCATAACCATCCCATTCTCACAATGCTTTCCCTGCGCACAATACAGCCACAACGGCGCCGTATTATTCACCTGGATCGTGAACGTCGGAAACATGCCCTGCTCAACGCTCGCGGCAGCAGGCACGAAGCCCGAGTGGAAGCCCGTGGCGTTGCTGTGGGCGGCGGCCGGCTGGCAGGGAGCGTCGAACGTCGACTGCGTGACCGTGTGGTTGCCCGCGTGGAACTGGAACTGGATGTACTCGCCGGGCTGCGCGGTGATCTTCTCCGGGGAGTAGGTCAGGCCGCCGTCTTGGGCGACGGCGACGACCCAGGTTTTTTGGGCGGTGGCGAGGCCTGTGGCCGAGAGGGCGCCAAGGAGAAGGGTGGTGAGTTGCATTTTTGAGGGAGGTTCGTGGGTGTCTTGGGGAAGAAGAGAATCCGGCTCGTTGAAAGGAGTGACTGGTACCCAAAAGCGGCTGGCGCTGTGTGTGTAAAGTAAGGACAGGACTAGCCTGTGTTAAAGATTAAGAACAGAAGACGATGCCGGAAAGAAGAGAAGGAACAACTAGGAATGGGTATGACCCCAGGTGATGTTTTTGTGTGGATGGATCGAGAAGAGGGAGAAGACGGGAGGCCTGGAGATCCGGGCACGGCATGAATTATAAGAGTTTCCGGAGCCTTGGGGAAAGCAAAGGATCATCCATGATGGGCGGTGGTCGCGTTGCGGGTCAGCGGATGGGGAAGGGGCCGTGGTGCAGGGGCAAGGGCTGAGTGTGAGGTTTTGAAACATGGCGATGTTTTGCCCCCAGGTCTGGCGCTTCGTCCGTCAAGAAGACAGGTCTTGGCGAATCAGAAGAGAAAAAGTGAAAACAAGGAGAAACAACGCCGACGAGGCTCTCCTGAGCAGTTCGGCTACAGGGAGCCCTTGACTCTGGATGGGTTTGGCCTGTGAGGAGGAGGCGACTCGATGCTTGTGGATGGCGAAGCTGAGTTGAGGCTTGTTAAGATCAGATGGTGGCTACTGTTCGCCATGCCACTTCCCACAAGATGCCAAGTTCCAACCGTCTTGTTCTGCCACAAGCCGGCCGGACAGTGCTGATGTCGGGAGGCTATTGACCGTTTTCAGCGTCCCAATTGGGTTGACGATGAGTCGAACCCAAGCCACTTGGCTCCCACCCACAAGACCCAAGGGGACAGAGTTTAGCGCCGGGACATCGGAATTGTTGACTGCCGGTTCCCTACAAAAATAGCAGTCCAGTGCTAAGGCGGGCTGCCCGAGAACCGTCTTACACTGCGACCGTTCGGGGCCTGGACTGTGGCCGCAGCTCCGAGAGATATGGATGGAAGGTTGGAGTTGGGGCGAGATTGGTGGATTCGCTGGAAGCTGACGCCGAAATAAGGTTGGCTGCAGGCGGCTCTTGTGGGGCGGGCTAACTGAGTGGGGCGGGCTAGGGCGAGCACAGGCTTCTGCCGCAGCCTCCGACACTTGCCAAACTTTTCCCGTTTCAGACTCCAACTTGGAAGCCACCACCGTCTTGGCCCACGATATCCAGTTCGCCTGGAATTTTTCGACGACAAAAAGCCAAGGACGGTACGGATTATGTTACCAGGCGCGTGTAGCGACCCGATGATTGAGTGAGGTCTCATGGTCCTGTGGATGGAGCTTTGAACTGTCCAGTTGACGGCTTGATGCCTCTCTCTGTCTCTGAGGAGGAACTGCCAGTGAACGCCAGATATCTTGAGGGTACGCGGGGTTTTGCACCTAGTTCTTAAGCTATCTGCACTGGCCTGCCGACTCAACTCGCTCCTGCCGTGAGGGCTCAGCACTCAATTTTGGCGTGATGGAAGGAGGAAACAAAAGAGAGCGAGACCGTGGCCATTCAAGCCTGGAGGGATTTGGAGCATCGGTTCGTCCGCTTCACTCAAGCACAGCGTATCTAGCATTCCTGCAACATCGAATTCACGCCCTTGTTTTCTCCCTATCAGTCTTTGCTGCTCTTGCGTAAATCACTCGCGCCAATTTCGGCCTGTCCTCTACGTGGCGACGATGGAGGGACCAGACCCTCCTCAGTTGATTGTCATCGCAACTCTCCACATTAGGTTCCAGCTGTACACCTACGCCGTCTGTCGCTCCGAAAAGGACGGGCAGTACTTCTTCGCCTACCTCCTCGGCGATCGACACCCAATCAACCCAGGATCGATCCTCGCGCCCGACAGTCTCGAAGGAATCCCCTTCCTCGAACTCCCTCTCGATACAGGCTTCCCCCTCTTCAACCCGAAATTCACCCCTGCTCCCGAACCGGTCCCTGGCACGCTATACCCCCACTACATCAAGCGGCCATGGTTCTTCAAAACTCCCGGCTACCCAGGCGATTACCTCGACTTCAAGGACGACGTTTTGCATGAAATCGAGATCTGCGAGATCCTGCGCAAGCACCCGCACCCGTGCATCGACCCCTACCTTGGGTGCATCGTCGAAAAGGACCGGATCACCGGCCTGGTCTTTCCGGACTACGATTACAATGTGGCGGCGGTCCTTCGAAGCGAGAGGGCCTGGCCCGGCAACGTCGACGCCTTCATTGCGAAGCTCAGGAACGGGGTCGAGCATCTCCATCGGCTCGGCCTGGTGCACAACAACATTCACGAGGCGAATATCGCACTTGTTAACGGCACCATGGATCCTGTCATTACCGACTTCAGTATGTGCCAGAAAGAAGGCGAGACCATGAGGATGACCCCCTAGCGCGGGTTCAAGCGGGTGCTGCCAACCAAGGTTGGCTACGTGGCCGGCGAGAATGACTTGGATTGTTTGAAAGAACTGCGAAAGGTGCTCGTCAACCCTGCAAGTTACTACCCCGTGTATTCGGATTTATGACTAGAATAAAAGTCATAACATAGCGAGAATAGCGTTTTCTTTTGCACTAAACACCTCTGATGAATTCGTACTGCCAAACACAGGAATGGCTTGTGGCCAGTTTTGCTGTAAACTAGTCCAGTCCCCAACCCGCTTCCACTCATGTGCTCTCATAATGACCGGAGCTCGAAGCAACTGCTCAACTCTCGGTCGCCATCGGCTATGTCTTTCTCCCACCGGGCACAAGGCTGTTGACAGCAGTGCAAAGAGACGTAGACCCAGCTTGACCCTCGAGCGTACCACGCAAACAAGCGACCATCCTGGAGCCGTGTATGCGCTTCACAAATCCATCAACAGCTGTGGCGCGATCTTCTCCAGATCCTCAACCTATCCATCATGGTTAGCAATCGTTCTCTCAAGAAAACCAGCAGCAGCGGAAAAAGAACGGAAAACTCACCTCCAAAAACCCCCCCTCCCTCTCAACCGCTGCCCGCGCAATCGCCTCCCGCACAAACACATCCATGTACCGCGCCACAGCACTATTCGCATCCCTCGTAATCCTTGTCCCATCCCTCTCAAAGAACTCATGAAGAATCCGCGTTAGCAGCTCTGGCGGTATCTTTTCCCGCGCTTCTTCCTCATCATCATCATCATCCTCATTCTCTTCCTCTTCCCCGCCATCATCACTCTCATCTCGCGGTTGTTGTCGTTGCTGTCCTCGTGGCCGGGCATGCGACTCGTTGTTCATATCCACGTCCGACCCTTCTTCCCCCTCCTCCTCCTCATCCAAATCCACAACCGCCCTCTCACCCTCCTCCTCCTCCTCCTCCTCCTGCCTTGCCCGTTTCCTCCCAGCACTAACAGCACCCCCGGAGGCACCAGCGCCACCCCTCCCCCTTCCTCTAGCCCCCGCACCACCTCCCCCTCTAGCCGTTAACGTCGCCGTTGTCCCAGCAGCAGCAGCAGACGACCTCGAAGAAGCTGTTGCCCCTGCCCTCCCACCACGACCACGGCCGCGTCCGCGACCGCTAGGCCCTGCTGTTGACGTTGAGGATTTTGGTGGCATGCCGATGAACTCGGGTATTAGTGGCGTCCTGATTCAAATTGGGAGCTCTGCAATGGAATGAAGGCGATATGAGTGAGGCGTGGTGGGGCCGTGTCAGCGTGATGTTGTTGTTGGCGAATTTTGAGAGCGTCAGACGGTCGGAGAAAATTCAGGGAGAGACTTCTTGCAGCACAAGAATGGAAGAAAATGAGACAAGGGACCTTGCAGTTCGTTTGCTTGGCAAAATTGTTGCAATGGATGTTGTGAGTGTCAATCGGGGGAGTTGGACGTAGAAAGTAGAGGTCTGAGGAAGACGCGACGCGACAGACATTACGTAAAGCAGCTCGCAAACACCAAAAATCGCAACTTCATCGCTTCATCGCTTCATCGCAAGCTCAATTGACCCAGAAAACCAAGAACCGGATCACAGTAAAGGCAAATTGGAAACATCTGTAAGGAAACACGTGTAATTGGCCAGAACTAGGGATCTATGAGTCGCATGCAACAAAAGGAAACACCCACGCGAAGCACGCGAGACAGCAGCAAGGAAGACACCGGGAACGGCTCAAGAGTATAAATTACAGCGGGTGACCGGCCCATCCGCGTCCCAGTAAACGCCAGACATGCCCAGTTTTTGTATCCCGCGATACCCAACGTCCAGAAGCATTTACTGCCTGCCACGATGGATCCCACCCGTCTCCCAGCTCAACGCCCCAACCCCACGTCCCCGCGGCCGAGCCCGCTGCTCCGACCGTCAGTCAACCCCCGACCCCATCAGTGATGTTGTACAGTGGTTTTGGCAATTTAGCCGGAGCCGCCCTTGAAGGCCTTGCCGAAGAGCAGGACCTGGAGCTGGTCGTAGATGGAGAGCACACCAGCACCGGCAACACCACGGAGAATGTTGGCACCAGCGCCCTTGAAGAGCGACTTGACACCCTCCTTGGCAATGATCTGCTGGGCGCAGTCGAGCGAGCCCTTGTACTTGACGGCCTCACCAGAGGTCATCATCATGCGGCGACGGATGGTGTCAAGGGGGTACGAGGCGATACCGGCACCAGTGGTGACGCACCAGCCGAGAGCGAACGAGGCGAGGAAGTTGTTGGCGAGGGCACCGGTGAGGACGACAGGCTTGATCGAGTCGTACATGCCGAAGTAGAGACCACGGTAGACGACGATACCGGCGACGGAGGGACCGAAACCACGGTACAGACCGGCAATACCGTCAGAGGCGATGGTCTTGCGGTAGACATCCACGAGGCCGTTGAACTGACGCTCACCACCACCCTTGGCGGACTTGGCGTCGTTGGCGAGACGGGTACGGGCGTAGTCGAGAGAGTAGACGAAGAGGAGCGAAGTGGCACCAGCAGCCTGGGACATGTTAGCGAAGTGCAGAGCGAGCCGGCCAGGGACAGCAACTTACACCACCGGAGGCCAGGTTGCCGGCCATCCACTTCCAGTAACCATCACGGTCCTTCTTGTAGCCGAACATCTTCTTGAACTGATCACGGAAAGCGAAGTTCAGGGCCTGGGTGGGGAAGTAACGGATGACGTTGGCGGTGTTGCCACGCCACAGGGCCATGACACCCTCGTCGGCGGTGGTGCGGCGGAAGCAGTCGGCAATGCCGGCATAGCGGCGATCGAGGCGGCCAGCCTTGATCATCTCATCCTGTTGAGGTTGTCAGCATGCTGTCTGTGGTTGCAAGCTATGCCCAGGCTGGGTGGTCGGAGCGCGGCGCACGTGACTCCAGCTAGAGCTGGTGTGTTTGTCGCAAACGCAGCTCCGGCTACCTAGGGCCTGGGCAGAGTTGGCGAACGGCGATGGCACATACCTGGTTCTGGACGAGGAGCTTGATGCGCTCGATGGGAGCGGCAGCGGTCTTCGAGACGGCGGCGGAGACACCACCCACTGTGATTGCGTGTCAGTGACGATGTCCGGGTTGAAACCGATTGCGACGCCTTGTCGGTCGACAGCGATTGCCATCTCCGGTTCTTGTAGGCTGCGGTGTTGTTCACGTACTCAGGAAGTCCGCCATGAAGGGCTGTAGAAGCAAACGTCAGCATGCTGTTGATGACAATTGGTGCCAACCAGATTCAGCTCGTCCCTCCAACCCGTCGCCTTACCGACTGCACCACCTAAACCCAATGATTGATCGCAGAAGCCATCGACTCCGTGTCTCGAAGCCAATTGCTGACTGCAATCGAAGGAATGAGGCGCGCCGAGGGCAAGGCCGATGGATTGCGATGGACGAGCGAATTTCGGTCGGGGGAGAGCACGCGACAACTTACCGGCATGCCCAGGACCTTGATATCCTCCTTGCCAGACATCTTGCTTTCTGTTCAAAAGAACTTGAAGAGAAAAGAAGGGAGTGGAGATGGGAGTCCTAGCTCTGCGGATGAGAGTCTGGGAGGGTAGCAGGAAGTCGCGAGAAAATAAATTCTGCGAGCCTGGGAGGTTTGGGGGGGAGAGGGAAAAAAATTCGTCGCGGGCCCGGAAAAGACCAGCTTTTGAGGTGCGAGTCTTCCCGGACCCCTTGTCACGCTAGGCGCACGGACCAGTTACAACCAGCCACTGGGGTGCGCGGCAACCAATGCCAGCAAACCGCCCGTCCTTGGCCGTCCTTCTCTGCTCTGGCAGCCAGCCCGCAGCCTTGCCGGTGGCGCTAACAGTTTTGCAATGCCGGCAAAGCCCGAGGTTCCAGTCTTCCTGCTCCTGCAATCGCGAAGTTGGCGGCCGAATGGGAGTTATTTTTTGCTGGCCAGGATGTGCCAATTTTCCCTCATCCGTGGCAAACAGGGACATGTCTCATTCCTCAGCCTGAATCGTTTGATGGGAAGGTGTCTTGACAACCTTCGATGCTGTCTCTCCTCCTCTTCCCGTCTTGACAGCTTCACGTCTCCAACTTCTTATCGAGCCCCGTCTTGATCTCGGTTCAGAAATTCGCGATTTCCGGAGCCCTTGGCTGCTCGGCTGAAAGGTTCCACGAGTCTAAGAAAAGCCCCGAGGGATCTTGTCAGCCAATGGCAACGTGCCAATTGGATCCAGTTGAAAACTTTTTGGGTTTCGAGAACGCCAACTCCACCAGAGAGGGATCCACCGCCTCCTTATCTTGGCCGACGAATTCGATGATGTCTTCACTTGACACGGGGCTGGCCCATCGTCTCCAGATTCTTAGTCTCTGCATGTGGCAAGTGGCAAGAGGTACCTTGCTGGACAGAGCACTGATTCAGCCGTGCAACAGTTGAACGCCGGAGGGTGATGTGAGTTTGCTTGGAGGTACGTTGATGGGGTGCTGTTGCAGAGTGATTTTGGGTCCAACTCGAGCACGGGGAGAGATTCGAGAATGGCCGAGCCATGAGACGGTCGGAGTGTCCGAGGCTGCGTCAACGGCCCCTTGAACCTTTCTTCTGCAATTTACATAGCGTGCCTGCTACGGAGTATTGATGGCCCAATTCCTGTTTGGATATCTAACTCCAAACACAGTTCAGGAAGTAAGGGCCGGCGGAAGGCCTGGATGGATGTTGCAAGTCGTTCCCCAACATCACATGTGAAACGGAACCGCCGTAGAACGGAGTCTTCTCCTTGGCACCTCTGTCCGCATCCGACGAGAATGATAAATAGGAGTCGATTGTCGAGGAATTCTTCCAGTTGTGATGCCCAGGACCACTTCTTTTGCCTGCGAACACCAGTGCTGGCCTTCATCCACTTGACCTGCCGTTGCTGCTGTCATCATGATAGAGGCGCAACTTGGCAAGCCTCGGCCTGGCATCAGGCACGCCCAAAGCTTGTCCATGGAATAAAAGTGGCAAGGTATTTGGACGGCATCAAACATCATCACTTGGCGCGTCGGCAGTCTCGGACGCGGTCGTGCAACAGCCGGCAGAGATAGTTGATGGGTATCAATTCCGCTACGTCGACGTACGCCCCTCTGAAGACACAATTCGCACCGCATCAACAGGTCACAGATTAGATGTGGCCAGTGTTGATCATATCCAGCCCTGGCGGGCGAAGTCGCGGCGTCGTTGTTCGTATCTTGATGCAATTCCAGTCTAAGGATCTGGAGCCCTTCCAATCCCTATGCTACACCGGCCGAGCTGCAAACTGAACTCCATTCCCAGAGACGTAGCCATTCCCGAATAACCGTAACCCCAAGCGAACCGCCGTTAACGAAGTCGTATTCCTGCCCGCCAGGTCCGTCGACATGATTTGTGGGAGACGTTTACTCGGCGGCGCTGACGGCGCGAGCTGCAGCATCTTGTCAGCACTTCTCCCTCTCGGGCTTCACTGCCCTCCCAGCCCGCGCAACGTACTGTAGATCTTCATCTTGCTGTGTCCCACAACCTGCTTGATCTGGCCCTTCTCCTCGAGGTCCTTGAGGCACCTCCGGGCGAGGGAGCCGTTGATCTTGAGGCGGTCGACGAGGGTGGCAACGGTCACCAGACGGTAAGACTGGACATCCTTATAGAGCTTGTCGGAAGTGGTCTTGTCAAGGATGACGGCGTGCTGGGCCTTGTCCTTGACTATTCGCAGAGGCAACGTTAGCGGTCGTGGTTCGGTCGGTCGCGTCGAAAAGCGGCAGGCGCAGAAGGTCGCTTACCCTTGCCCTTCGACCACTTCTTCTTCTGCTTCTTAGCACCAGTCGCCGCGGGAGCCATTTTGAATGTCTGATCTGGTGGTTTGATGAAACTTCCAGAGTCGGCCGTCGAGCTGCAAAGGCGGGGAGAATTTCTGACAGCGAGCAGCGCGACCAGCCAGACCGGGCCTTAGGTCAACCGAGCCCTAACAAAATGGGGCGCGGTGAGTGGCTGCCGCCGCGCCCAGACCACCTTTTGCGGGGCCACCAAAAAAATCACGACCACTCTCCAGCGCTCAAGTGCCTTCATTGCCTGTCGTCCTCACGCCAAACTTCAATTCCACCACCACCTTCAGCTTCCCGGTACCAGCAAGCACAACATGTCTGAAGGCGAGATCGAAGTGGCCGCCTCCTACGAGGTCCTCCCCAAGGAGGTTCTCGCCGAGGTTGGCAGCGTCAAGCTCTTCAGTACGTTCCGACCGCAGCACCGCGAATTTTGAATGGAAATCGATGCGTCCCAGACAGCCGCATTTTTGCGAGTCCCGTCACTGACTGCTCGTCCATTTTAGACCGCTGGAGCTACGAGGATGTTGAGATTCGGGATATTTCCTTGACGTAAGTCGCTTCCTTCAATTCAAGAAACCTCCGATTCGGAACCGACACATGGGCTCGCGCTGCATGTGTTGGAAATCGAGGCTAACAGAACACTCTGTGCAGCGACTACATTCAGATCCGGTCTCCCGTCTACCTCCCTCACTCCGCCGGCCGCTATGCCGCCAAGCGCTTCCGCAAGGCCAACTGCCCCATCATTGAGCGCCTCACCAACTCTCTGATGATGCACGGCCGCAACAACGGCAAGAAGATGATGGCCGTCCGCATCGTTGCGCACGCCTTCGAGATCGTAAGACTGGCAGTTCTCTCGGCGCACGGACGCGACTCTAACAGGACTCCAGATCCACCTGATGACCGACCAGAACCCCATCCAGATCGCCGTCGATGCCATCGTCAACTGCGGCCCCCGCGAAGACAGCACCCGCATCGGCTCTGCTGGTACCGTCCGGAGACAGGCCGTCGATGTCTCTCCCCTCCGCCGCGTCAACCAGGCCATCGCTCTCCTCACCACTGGTGCTCGCGAGGCCTCTTTCCGCAACGTCAAGTCGATCGCCGAGTGCCTCGCTGAGGAGCTGATCAACGCCGCCAAGGGCAGCAGCAACTCGTATGCGATCAAGAAGAAGGACGAGCTGGAGCGTGTCGCCAAGTCCAACCGGTAAACGGTTACTTGGTGGGAAGGCAAATTGGACCGGGACGGGACGGATTTTATGGCTTGTATTGCAGGGCTGCTTTTGCGTTTTACGGTCTGGTGGATGCAGGGCAATCTTGTCAAACAGGCACAAATAGGGCTCTCGCCAATATGGGGGCGAACGGTGAATTTCTGACAAGAACGGTCGGTTTGCCATTGTTAATGTGCTATATCCCGGTGTAACGTGGAGTTTTTGTTTTCTCTATCTGTCTCCTGTGGCCTGTGGTATTCTCCCAACGCCTCTGTCTAAAACCCATGAACAGCCCTCAGAAACAAATCCCAGAAACATATCCTCATCAGCTACATAACCGCCCCGATCTGATGCTGATAAAACCACAAATCCCCCATCATCAAATCTTCTTCGCCTCCCTCTCAACCTCCACCCTCAAAAACATCCCCACATGCGGAATCCCCTCCTCCATCCACCGCCCCATCCCCTCATCAACCTGGAACCCGCACCGCTCCCACACGCGTACCGCGTCCACCTGCGCGTGGCAGCAGATCAGCCCGCCCCACCGCGGCAGCGTGCCGCCTTGCTCCAGCCCCAGCTGCTCGCACCCTTGCTCGGCGGCGGACGGGTCGAAGTAGCCCGGGTGCTTGCGCATCCAGTCGATGGCGGTCAGGATGAGCTGTTGCGCGATCCCGCGGCCGCGGAACTCGCGCGTGACGGCGAGGCGGCCGAGTTTGACGTAGGGTTCTGTGCCGTTGTGGTGGGTGGTGGGGCGGTCGGGGGTGTAGGAGGGGAGGGGGGTGGTGGTGGGGGTTTCTTTGGATAGGGTGGTGGTGGTGTGGCCGTTGCTGTTGCTGTTGCTGTTGCCATTTGTGGTAGTGTTGGTGTCTTCGACCAACTCCCCATCCACATAAACCCCCCCATCCCTCGGATGCGGCGCATGCGGAAACGGCACCAGCCTGACCGTGCCAATCGGCACGCTCCGCGTCTCGCTCTGCCGCGGGCGGATTGTCTCGCCCGTCGACGGGTCGGTGACGGCGGGGGAGACGGTCTGGTTCACGCTCGCGTAGATGACCCAGTGGGCGCTGCGGGAATCGTCCGAGTCGTACTCGTTCTCCTGTGGCACGTTTTGTTCGGTGACGAAGACCGCCGAGCGCACGGTCATGGCGTCGAGGAAGGTGCGCGGAATGAGGGAGGGGGATGGTTGCTGGGTGGGGGGAACGGCCCGGTCCCAGGGGAGGGAGGGGGTGGGTTCGAGGAGGGCGATGAAGGGGGTGCCCATTTTAAATGTTGTTTTTGCGATGTTCTAGGGTGAAATGGGCTTTTTGTTCCTCGTCTTCCTTTCGACTGGTCCGGACGTCTTGGACTTATGTAGATAAGATGAGAGAGTCAACGCTGTCGTCGTGGTGGTTGGGCTTAAGTCAGCACGGAGATTTCGGAGTTATCGAACGTTTGGTTGACTGGTGAAAAATTCCAGATGGCATGAGACGGCGATGTTATCAGGCCAAGGGCGCGTCTCCACTGGCAAGCAGGATTGTACTCAGAATGACGGTTGCCTAGACACAATAAGCTCCACGAAGCAGGGGATTGTTCCAGTTCCTTAAAAAGCTGTTGCCACGTATCCTGCCGTTTCCCGTGTCTGCTCTGTGTCTTCCAGGTGCTGTCTTCGTCGTGGCGAGTGATGGGCTTCAATTTTGGGGATGTGAGATCCGCAGGGTCGGAGACTGCGGGGTACGGCAAGGGTTGCAGCGGGGTCAGGCACACGTACCCGAGGGAATGTTCGTCTCATTGGCCTTGATGAACGATGACGGAAGTGCGATTTGGTTCTCTGTCTTGACTCTTGGAAGGCAGATTATCACTGTGGTATCAGAATATTACCAGTCAAGATGCCCGTTGTCGACAATGCCATCGAAGGCAAGCTTGCCTTGATCACAGGCGCTTCGGGAGGGTACTGCCCAAACTCCCTCCCTCAACAAGACCACGCATCACTAACTCCTCCCAGCATCGGCGCCGCCTGCGCGCGAGCCCTATTCCTCCAAAACGTCCACCTCGCCCTCACCTACTCCAGCAGCGAGGACAAAATCCTCACCCTCGAAGAAGAGCTCTGGGCCCTCCGCAGCAACCACTCCCCCGTCGCGCCCACGCCCATCGTCTCCACCCACAAAGTCGAGGTCACCTCCGCAGACGCCATCGAGAACCTCTTCTCAAGCATCCGCACCCTCCACGGCAAACCCGGCCCGGACATCCTCGTCTCCAACGCCGGCTACGGCAAGCGCATCCCAGACATCGCCGACATCTCCATCGCCGAGTTCGACCACACCCTCACGATCAACCTGCGCGCGGCCTTCATCCTCTCCAAGCTGGCCATCCCGCACATGGCCGCGCGCGGGTGGGGGCGCATCATCTACGTGTCATCGCTGGCGGCGCACGGTGGAGGAATTAATGGGTGTCATTATGCGGCCAGCAAGGCTGGTTTGCAAGGGCTGATGAGGAGCCTCGCGACAAAGCATGCGAAGGATGGGATTACAGTGAATGATGTTGCGCCGGCGATGATTGGGGAGACGGGCATGATTCCGGATGAGAAGTTTGTGGAGGGGACGCCGGGGGATGTGAAGAATATTCCGGTGGGGAGGCTGGGCACGCCGAGGGAGGTGGCGAATGTGGTGGTGATGTTTTGCCAGACCGGGTATTTGACGGGGCAGAGTGTGTTGCTGAGTGGGGGGTTGAAGTGAGGGTTGACTTGGGTTTCGGTGTTGCTCGTGGGCCGGGTGTTTGGTTCAGCGTTGTGGACGGGCAATTTGTCTTGTGTGTCTCCCGGCCATCCAGCAGGTTATCATGTCCCCAAGCATGTGCCTTACTTTCGCCTTGTCAGAGAATAATCCCTTCTGTCCGGCAAGGCCGGTCTGATGAGTTTTGCAAGTTGTCCTGATCTGAGTTGGAGGTTGCCGGTTTCGGTTGTGGTTGGCCTCGTAGGGCTGGGCCCCACACTCTGAGAAGTGCCCTGTGGATTCTCATCGGAGAATTATGCTCAGGTCAACCAATGGGATCATTACCCGTGACAGGGATCGCAAACCCACCTCCAGGAAGCCCCTCTCCATCGATCATGGCATAGGCCCACGAACCATAGGTACGGTGGACATCACCTTGGTCGGCTCTGTTCCTTCTATTGCCTCCCTCTTTTTTTCTCGCTCAAACTCTTCTCTTCCTCTGTATTTTCTACACTTCTGATTTTAATATGTTTTTTTTAGTCAACTTCCTGTTTCCTATTGTTCTATCAATATCATATCCTCTTCTTTTTGCGCGTCATGAACATTGATATTACATCACTGCCCTGGCAACATGAGAGAGAATCACCAAATCTCCGATCAATGCTACAGTCAAAAGTGAGTAACTGATGCCCGAGCGTGGTTGATGGAGAGCTGAGCTCCAGCAAATCCCTTCGTCCACATAAAGGCGGCTCCCACCCCATTCTCCAAGATTGAGAGCTCACCCTAACACTACTGCAATTCCCTAAGGATAGTCGTCAGCTCCGATTCGTACACATCCGAAAGAAAATGCTCAATGGGGGGCTTCCCACCTTTAAGTTCCGGCCGATGACGAGAACAAGCGGTTCGAAGTATCCAAGTCGCCCGGCGTCTGGTGTTCATGGCTGCAGAGGCTGTCGACTCCTCGAGAAAAGCTGCCCAAACCGAATCGACCGCAGGACCCAAGTTGCCTAGCGTCTGGTGTGTTCCGTTGCCGGGAGCTGACTGAGGCCGTGTGGAATGCCGGGGGATCGTCCGTCTCGAATCGTTCGCAGGCGGCTTGCTGAAGAGAAAAGGATGGGGTTAGCTTTGCGGTTGAGTGGGTAGAGCCACTCGCAATATCCATGTTTGAGTGATGGTGTATCTTCGCCGAAGCTCGGGTTGTCTGTTAACAATGCCCTAACTGATGTCTTCTCCAGGGCCAAGTGGGTGCTGAGGCAGGAAAAACGGCAGAAGGAATCTCAATGCCAACCAAATCCAAGGCCGGCTGAGCCAAAGGACCAAGTGAGTATTGAGGTAGGTAAAGAGACAGAAGAAGAAAAATACTCAGTACCAGCCAAACCCAGGGCCGGTTGTACCAGAGAACTGTGAAGAGATTGGGATTGGGGGGGAGACGGGTTGGGTCGCAGAGGTCGAGGGAGTTGCTGAGACTTGAAACGAGAGGTTGATCAGGAGAGGCGCCGGGCATGGAGGTATAAGTACAGCTTCGCCATCACACATGGGGGTTTCTCACGGAGAACGGCTGTGCCCCGGTCAGCACGAACGTGGTGAAGTTCGATTAGGAAAGCAGACTCAGGGGCAGTCAATGCAGCCTTCAAGCAACCAGGAGGCAAGATCGAGCAGATCAGGGGCAGGTTCATCCACCCAAAGACAGTCTCGACATGGAGAGCATGGGCAGATGCGCTTGAGGACAGAAAGTCGAGGGGCCGGCTAGCATGGAAAGGAAAAATGACGAGGCGGCATCTGATGTGGGCTTCGTGAAGAGCACCCCCGCGGACGAGGCTTGTCCCCCTCAAACGCGAAGATGAGCACGCATGCTCTTTCCGCTGGTTGTCATCGAAGAAGGAATCACGAGCGACGATCAAGCAAGATCAGAAGGGGAACTAGGCACATACCGGCCCTGCCAATATCTCTGAGCGAGGTGGCGGGCCGCCTTCTCTGGGGATGATGATTTGGGTAGCTACGAGTGTAAACCTCTGAAACCTTCAAAGACAGTGCTGCTCGCATGTCCTTGCATTCAACTCGAACCTCCCCGAGGCAAGAAGCCAATAGTGAATGTGCATAATTACTGCCCATGCAGGAGATAGGCACAAAAAAGAGTCTAGGAGAGCACGCGCCTGTCCAGTCCGGGAGGGAAGGCTGCGCTTGTCACATCAAACATCATGGATGGCTCAAGATGCCCCGGTGGCAGATTCAAGGAAGGACAAGAAGGGGGTGACCCCTGATGTGCCACTCAATTCGTCGCCTCTCAGGGCATTTGACTGCAAAAACGATGGAACTGCCTTCCTGGAGCTCAAAAAGTTCGTGATGGGGAAGTAGACGCAGGACTTGTGGGAGCGACGCCGGTCCGCTGCCGAAGGCAAGTGCCCCTCTCCTTCTGTTCCGTTGCAGCTTGACCCTTCAGCATTTCCTGGACAACTTCTGCACGTGGGAGTAGCGGAGAGTTTGAGAGTCCTGCCGGCAGGGCCATCTGTATCCACGATTGCAGATGCCCACGGAGACAGGAGAAACCTGGGGGTATCGGAAATGGGGGAAAGGGGGATGAAAACTAACGGAAGCGGTTCGGGACAAGATGAATGGACGGAACTCAGGGGAAGGTGTCAATTTCTGCATTTTAGGGGGATTGAAAAAAACCACGCAAGCAATATCGTGCTCTCTTTGGTGCCCTCATGAGCTTGAACGTCTGGCAACACGGTCAGATCCAGCAGCACACAGCGCCAACACGCTTAATGACCCACCACATTTGAGCCTTGTCACCGGAGATATCCCACTTGAAGTCAAAGGAGACGACGGAAACTTGCCCAAGAGCCACTCTTTCCTCTCATGGGTATCAGCCTGGAACCCAGAACACCATCCATTAACGCCAAAGGCACAACCCTAATACCCCCCATCCATTCACTCATCCACTTCCGTATACACAACCCCAGGCACAATCACCCTCTCCCCTTCCCTCCCCTTCCACCCGCCCTCCTTAGCCCCCTCTTCCTCTATAGCAGAACCACCCCCGGCCTCCCTCCTAAAAAACCTCGGCACCACCGTCATTACAACCACCCTCTTGGTCCCCTTTCCCGCCTTGCCCTCATGCGCCGCTTGCTTCGACAAACAATCTATCCAGTCCTCTTTCCCCCCTTCATCCTCCCCTTCGTCATCATATTTCTCAACATCATAATCATCATCATCATCATCATCCCCTTCGCTGCCGCTCCCTTCATCCCCTTGCGCCAAACCAGGAATTGTAATCACACTCCCCTTCCTTAACTCCTCAACCCCGAATTCCTCTTCCTCCACGGCTAACTCTAGTGCAAATCGCGCCGCGTCAATCACAAGCTGTGCCATACCCTGGACCGTGTCATCGGGAATCGTTCTCGTGCCTCCTAATGCTTGGTTAAAGACGACGCAAAGGTCGCCAAAGACGGCGAAGACGTTGCGTTGGTAGGGGGTTTTGAGACCCATTCTCACGGTGGAGGTGATTTTGTGGAGGTGCGTGGTGGGGTCTGTGGGTTTGTTGAGAGCGGTGGTGGAGGGCCCGGGGGACGGGGTTCCTGCGGGTGAAGGGTTTCCGGGGGCGGAGGAGGAGTCGGAAGGGGGTGGGGGGAGGAGAGTGGGCAGAAGGGCCTGAAAAGCTGCCGCGCGCCAGGAGTTGGCGGCGGACTGTGTTCGGAAGAGGCGGATGAGTTGGTTGATGTCTTTGGTGGCGATGTGGCCTTCTCTCCTCGTGGTGTCGAGGTCCGGGTCTCGGTCGCGGCCCGGGTGGCGGGGCTTGCTTGTGCCGCCTTTGTCCTTCGAAAACATTCCAAGGAGAGAGGATTGCTTCTGGTATTCGCTGGGGGCCGTCCGCGCTGGAACGCGTTAGCGGCTAACATCAAGAAAGCGGATAGGGAGACCAACGAGTCCGGCGCCGAGAACTTGTTGGCTTCTCGAGCCCGAGCAAGTTCCGATAGCTGATGAATAGCTTTGCAACTAATTTCTTGCCATCCTCAGCGCCGAAAGCCCCCAGCCCAAAAGATGAAGTAAAGAAGCCGCGGGTGAGACACTCCCAGGTCCGACTGGTCACCAAGAACCGGGCGGCGTGCGGTCCCTCTTCCGCTAAAATCCCGCCTCGATCCAATGTATTGTTGACTCCTAAACGCATATCGAGATTCTGGACAAGGGTCTGGACGGAAAGCTTGAGGTCGTTGAACTTCTTTTCAAGATGGAGCTGCCGAAACCGCGTCTTGGTGAGTTGGTCGCAGCCCGGGCGGAAGTTGCCCAGGGATCGTTCCATTAGAGCATCCTCAAGAGCTAGGACCCTGTTCTCTAGCCTGAGTACCTCGTGACGAGAGGACTCTTCCCGAAGGGCTAGTGTTCGCTCGTGGCTAAGCCGCAACCGGACCAACTTGGTCTCGTAGCGTGTCATCTGCTCCTCCATCTCTGCCATGTGGTCATCGATCATGCGGTCGATTAGAGCCGAGTGCCTCTCTTCTTGATTATTGAGAGCTCTCTGGTGTATCTGCTTCTGCTCGGCCAGCTTTTCCTCTAGAGCTACCGCATTTTTTGCAGCGGCTGCTTCAACTTTTCTGATGGATTCCAACTGGAGCTTCGTAACCGCATGTATATCCGTTTCGCGCTCAAGATTTTGTTGGTGTTGGTAAATTGTTGTGTGGCATTGATCCAGCTGTATGTCAAATTCCCTCAGACGCGTAACGTTTGCTTCCAGTTGTTTCTTGACCTTGTCGAGCTCCGCCTTCGTCACGGCATGTTGATCCAGCTGTATGTCAAATTCCCTCAGACGCGTAACGTTTGCTTCCAGTTGTTTCTTGACCTTGTCGAGCTCCGTCTTCGTCGCGGCATGTTGATCCAGTTCGCTCTCCCAACATTCAAGTATGCGGTTGACATGGTTTGAGACATTCACAAATAACCCTTTGTAGTTCGCGCCTAGATTCCCTCCTCCTTGGCTGTGCGAATTCTCAGCCCGCTCCGCGTTGTCCCAAAGGCTCTGAATGCGTTTCCTTGTTTCAGCGATAGCTGTGCGGGCATCGCCCGTTTCTGACGTTCCAGCTTGACTCCCTGCGGCCGGTGCTGTTGTTTCCGATTTTGCTTGGGCTTTGTCAACAACGGACGTGGCGAATTCCAGGAGTTGTTCGATGGGATCGCCCGAGGGATTCCACTTGTCCCACTGGGCACGTTGCAAGCACTTGAACGCAGCGTGGCCTAGTTGACGGTTTTCCGCCTTGACAGTTTGCAGCTCGTGCACGAGCCTGATCTGCTTCGCTCTCTCCTTTTCTTCGTCATCCTTTGCCTGTTGTCCGGGAACAAATCTCCGCATTTTGAATTTGGTAGAATTCTTGTCGCTGGGTGTAGGGTGTTGAGCATAAAGATACGCAGACGACCGTTGGAAGGTAGCCCATCGAAGCTCGGATAAACCTCCACTGAGCACTGTTCGTCCGCTTTGTCGGGGTCCGGGGTGGGATTGACGATTTTTCGATGGAAACTTGGGGATATGATTTCGATGAGACCTCGGGGAGGTGTGTTTGAAGCCTTGATGCACAGCCCTTTTCACCCCGCAGCTGAAGAATTCCGCCTTTGTCTTCGACCAATGGCCCCGAAGTACGGTGAACATTGGCGGCTGCGCAGGCAGCCCGCAACCCTGCCTTGGGGTGTCTCGCTCGTGGTGCGATTCCAGGAGATAAGGAGCTCTCAACCACAGCGAATCCTGGCGTTGAGCTGGGACGTCGACCTCAAGTTAAGAATCTGGGTCTCTTATTAACGTTAACTTTCGCCCACACCCTTCCCCACAAATGGCCATCATCACCTCGCATCCTTCCCCTCAACCTTCCTCTCCTTCCTCGGCCAATCCGGACAGAGATCAATCTTGTCCCTCGGAAACAACACCTCCAAAACCAAAAAGATAAAATAATCCACCACCACACAAATGCAAAACAACTTCCCCGCCCATATCCCACAGCCATAGTACCTCTTCAACCTATCAATCAGCGCAAAGCTCTGCACGCCAGAACGACCCCTAGTCGCGCTCCAGCTCCCCGCAGCGCCATCAGCAGCAGCATCATACCCATAAAACTCCGCCTCGCTGATCGCGCCCGAGATCCCATTATACACCCTCTCGGTGCGCATCGCAACATTCGTCCACGAGTACATACTCTTGACCTGCTCGTGGAACAGCTCCGTGCGGACCTTGTTCGCCCTTAACGCCGCAATAGCCCTGCCAGTAGCCGCGATCAGGTCGTCCTCCTCGGGCTTAGCAAAAACAGTCATATGCGAGGGCAGCACTTCGGGGATGCCCCCGACCTGGGTGCAAACAACATACAGCCCGCAGCTGGCGGCCTCGACGATGACGGTGCCAAAGGCCTCGGTGAGGGAGGGGTGCAGGTAGATGTGGCCGCGGACCATGACGTCGCGGACCTCTTCGTGGCGGATGGGGCCGAGCATCTCGACGCGGTCTTGGAGCACGTTCTGCTCGATCATCTGCTCGAGGTCGATGGCTTTGGGCCCGTCGCCGGCGATGATGAAGCGCGTGTTGGGGTGGGCCTCGAGAATGCGCGGGATGGCGGCCGTGAGGAGGTCGGTGCCTTTGTTGTAGAAGAGGCGCGAGATGACGACGATGGTGATCATGTCGTGCGGGCCGAGGGGTCGCGCCGGGGGTGGGTGGTGGTTGAAGAAGGCGGAGGAGGTGGAGGAGGTTTCGGTGGCGTAGTCGAGGGGGCGGAAGTTCTCGGCCACGACGGCGTTGGGGATGACGGATACCATGAGCGGGTCGAGAGAGGCGCGTAGGACGGTGTTTTCTTTGCTGGGGAGTGTTGGTTTGAGGTTGAGGCGCAAAGTCAGGGGTAACTCACCATGTGTGGCTCACGCAGATGACATGGTCCACATCGCTGAGACTGAACTTGAGGAGCTTGTTGGCGAATATGCTGCCGGCGCCGGCGAAGCCAAAAAGGGAATGGTCTGTGTAGACAGTTCGTAACCCCATGGTCCGGCCATGGAGGATGGCCTCGTGGCACAAGCTACTCAGACTGGCATGGCCATGGACAATGTCGATGCGCTCGCGCAGGACGATGTTGCGAAAAACGGGGAAGAACGAAAAGACGGTCGGGAAGCTGGCGGAGCGGTACAGCACGAAAAATGGGACATGGTAGACCTTGAGGCCGTTGGTGAGATAGCGCACGCCGGTACGCCCCTTGTAAGCGTGGGTGATGATGATGACCTTGTGGCCGCGGTCTCTGAGTTTGGACGACAGTTGGTAGATGTGGCTCTCGACGCCTCCTGGTTGCGGAAAAAAGAAGTCGCTAACCATAGCGATGTTGTATGTGGGCGCCATGGCTGCTGGCAAATTCAGGGGTCATTTTCCCTGAGTCCTTCAGTCAGTTGGTGATGAGTGGGTGAGTTGAGTTGAACAGTGAGAACTGCGATGAGTGAGTTCCAATTCAAGTCCCAGTTCAGGTTCCTTCCCGCCAAATGCATGTGTCCCTGACAGGGGCAGTCGAGATTAACAGGGGTGCTGGCAAGTTGCGCTTCACCACTTTCTTGTTCTGGCCTAGTTTGCACCACCCCACAGTACAAGACCCCTCTTTCTGCCGCGCCAAGCATGCAGGCCGAAGCTTGATCGCCGAACTTTTTCTGCCAATGGATTTTGGGCGAGTCGTCTCTGCCACTTCCCGGTTGCAAGAACTGGACAATTTCGAGGCCAATTCCCTCGCACCGCCCCGAAAATGTACAACCGGTACATTCCTCCCCTGAAGGCGAACCAGACTTCAAGAGCACCCGAAAGAGAAGTCCCCACCGCGCCACAACCACCACCTCAGGCTGATCCAGTCCCGGTCCTTCAATCTTCCACTTCGCTGTACTCGCGGTACACCCCAGGATACAAACCACAATCAGATGCCCAGCCAACGCGAATTGTTTTTGGCGACGACGATATTCCCGAACCCGAGACTTCTGCGCCCCCGGAAACAATAGAAGAGGAGGTGCCGGCCCCAGTCGAGGAGAAAAAGCCGAAGAAGTCCAAGTCCAAGAAGAGCAAGGATGTCAAGGAGGATGGGGAAGACGCCGAGGTGAAGGAATCAAAGCCCCGCAAGCGCAAGAGGGGCGAACCAGAGAAGGCCGAACCTGCTGAGGACAGCGCTCCGGAGGAGAAGGATGTGACCCCAGAACCCGTGCCGGAGCCACCTGCTGCCGAAGAAGAACGGAAACCGAAGCGGGAGAAAAAGAAGAAGAGGAAACAGGAAGACGACGCGGACGTCGCTGTCGACGGCGACACAGACCAAATCCGCAAGAGGCATAAGTCGGTGTTCGAGAAGGTCCAGAAGGCTCTGCAAGCCAAGGACCGGGCTGAGGTCGACGATAAGGAGGACGAAGAGGCGGAACCCGAAGTTGAACACGGGCTTGAACCGCTCCCACAACCCGAGCCGGTGGTTTTCGACGAGTCAAAGCTGACATACGAAACACTCCCGCCATGGCTTGCGTCCCCGGTCAAGGTCGACCCGGACACGAGGCAGCCTTTCACCGAGCTTGGCATCTCCGCAGAATCGGCCAAGGTTCTTGACTCCAAGGGGTTCAGCGATGCGTTCGCGGTGCAAACCGCGGTTCTCCCGCTGTTGCTGCCCTCTCCTGACAGGCAAGGCGACGTGGTAGTTGCTGCACCCACAGGTTCCGGCAAGACGCTGTCGTATGTGCTCCCCATGGTGCAGGACATCAGCAAGGGTCGGGTTACCAGGCTACGAGCGCTCATCGTTCTGCCGACGAGAGATCTTGTCCAGCAGGTGCAGCTCGCCTGCGAGGCCTGCGCGGCTGCCTTTGCGGTCAACGGGGGCAAGAGGGTCAAGATCGGGACCGCCATGGGCAACAAGGTCTTCAAGGAGGAGCAGTTGGCCATTATGGGCGAGGAGCAACAATATGACCCTCAGGGGTACGAGCAGTATCTGGCAAAGCAGAACAGGTTCGTCAATCTGGAGGATTCGGACGAGGAGGACGAGGGGTTGGAGCTTGAAGGGACACAGCCGCTGCCCTATCATGTCGTCGCGCACACCTCCAAGGTCGACATCCTCATCTGCACGCCCGGTCGCCTTGTGGAGCACATTACCAAAACGCCCGGTTTTACCCTCGACTACGTCCGCTGGCTCATCGTCGACGAAGCCGACAAGCTGCTGGCACAGGACTTCCAGCAGTGGTTGGATACTGTGACAGATAAGCTGGGCGTTGGCAAGCCTGGTGCTCGCGATTTTCCGGGGTCAAACAAGAGCGGTGTCCGGAAGGTCATCCTCAGTGCGACAATGACGCGCGACCTCAGTCTGCTGAACGGACTGAGGCTCTCCCGGCCGAAGCTCCTCGTCGTCGAGGGCACCAGGGCCGGCGAGCAGAGCCTGCCACCACTGCTCAAGGAGTACGTCATCAAGGTCCGCGAGCCCAGTCTCAAGCCGCTGTACCTGGTGGACTTGCTCACCAGCAAGCACATGGCCCCTGTCAACAAGGATGCCGTCTCCGACGACGTCTCGATGGGCTCCGACACTAGCGAGTCCGAGACCTCCGACTCCGAGTCCGAGTCCGGTTCCGGCTCATCCTCCTCATCATCCTCAGATTCCGACTCAGACTCCGACTCCGACACCGAAACCCAACCCAAATCCAAACCCACCACCACCACCACCCCCCCCCTTCCAACAACAGTCCTCATCTTCACCAAATCCAACGAATCCGCCCTCCGCCTCTCCCGCCTGCTCACCCTCCTCCTTCCCTCCCTCGCCCCCTTAATCGGCACCCTAACCTCCTCCACCAAAACCTCCCGCCGCACACGCACTCTGCGCGCCTTCGCCCAGTCCAAACTCCGCATCCTCGTCGCCTCCGACCTCGTCTCGCGCGGCATCGACCTGCTCAACCTCGAGCACGTCGTCAACTACGACCTGCCCATCAGCGAGACGTCGTACGTGCACAGAGTCGGGAGGACGGCGAGAGCGGGGAGGGGGGGTTGTGCCTGGACGCTGGTGGAACATGCTGAGGCGAGGAGGTTTTGGAGGGATTTTGCTGGGGAGGGGAGGGGGGCTGTGACAAGTATTGTTAGGCCGGGGGGTGGAGGGGTGGAGAGAGTGAGGGTGAATGGGAGTGGGGGTGGGGAGGAGGGGGAGTTTGGGGAGGAGAGGGTTAGGGTGTATGAGGAGGCGTTGGGGAGGTTGAGGGGGGAGGCGGTTGGGGAGGGGAGGAGGTGAGGTATTTTGGGATGGAGGAATAAGGGGTGTGGGATATGTGTTGGTGACTGTTGGATGTTGGGGTGTAGACTGTAGAGGGAGTGATGTTGCCTATCCGTACCCTGGAGGCTCTGAATGCATTGTCCAGCGAGTTGTGTTTGCTGAGCACCTCATTCTCTGACCACTTCTATTCCAATCATCCCTCCTGTGCTCCGGCTAAACGGCTGCCGCTCCTGAATCCCAATGAGCCGATAGCAGCGAGGCAAGGATTGGGTTCCGGGTGTGAGTCGGGACACGTCGCGCATCTCACGGCCCCACTTTGCCGTTTCGGCCCGGTGACGGACCGCAGCTCCGGGGCGCATCTGTCTTGGACTCGGCCTTCTTCCACAACGCATTGTTCCCACTCTGCTACTTACAATTGAGATTTTATCATTAAATTGAGATGTTCGAGATTTCTTCGTTCCATATTATATCTACGCTCTGGCTTGCCCTCCCACTTCTTTCTCATGCCAAGCAAAACGGGCTTGGTCATTAGCTAATCGGCCACTGCCAAGCGGCTCCCACTAGACGCACACGCGTGTGCGCTTATGTAAGCCCAAATTGATTACGTAAACATAAAAAAATGCATCAAACGCGGCATCAACCTCGCGCCCCTGAACCCCTGAAACCCCTGAATGCCA
>JAPDFF010000154.1:0-24155 GCA_027569505.1 Chloridium humicola | reverse complement strand
CCCCCCCCCCCCCCCCCCCCCCCCCCCCCCCCCCCCCCCCCCCCCCCCCCCCCCCCCCCCCCCCCCCCCCCCCCCCCCCCCCCCCCCCCCCCCCCCCCCCCCCCCCCCCCCCCCCCCCCCCCCGGAAGTGAGAGTGGGAAGGGAGTGGAAAGGGAGAGTGTATTGGGAGGAAAGATATAGCTTGGGCTTTTAATTGGGGTGTTGAGCTGAGGGTTCTTTTCGGCTGTGCATATTCTTCTAATGCTGGACTTGTGATGCCGCCAGGCCGAAGATGTAGTAGAAAAATTAGCAGGGAACAATTAAAAGTCAGTCCATGGGGTGTTGTTGTTTCCAGTCCTCTATCAACGGTCTCTTGTCGATGAGAAAGCCAAGAGTTCGGGGAGGATTTAACAGCGCTGTTGTCATTCCTCAGCCCCCAAGCCGAATCCTTCAACCTCACCCACACCTTCCCGAGATCGACACATCCAGCAAAAGTGGCCTGACCTGTAACCGACCATTCCGGCGCCTTGAGAAAGTCAGACCGACGCAGCTTCTTCCGATCCCTCAGCCTCACCCGCTCTTTAACTTGAACCACCGCCCATCCAACCGTCCTCATTCAACTTCAACAACACCCTCCACAGCAATTCACCCATCTAAACCTAGGACCAACCCTCCCAACAAAAAAAATGCCCTCCACATTCAGCAAACCCCCCCTCCCCCGCTTCTCCCTCTCCACCCTCCCGCAGTTCACCCTCCCCCCCTCCATAACCAACAGCCGCCTCCTAATACTCGGCACATCCACTCTCGTCCTCCTCCTCACAACAACCCTCCCGTCAATCCTAGCCTCCTACAAAACCTACCTCTCCCTCGGCCCAGGCGGCATCCCACACAACTTCTTTGGGTTTGTGCTGCAGGGCTGTTTGAAGGTCATTGCGAGGCGGGATTTGAGGGGTGTGCCGCCTGCTTATTGCCGGGTTCACTCTCACTCCTACTCTAACGGGTTGAAGGAGGGCGGGGATGGGAATGGGGATGGGAATGGGGTTGGGGATGGGGTGGGGAAGGATAAAATGGGGGTGGTGAGAGATGAGAAGGTGGTGAGGAGGTACGCGCCTTTGGGAGCGGTGTCTTTTTTTGTTGGTGGGGATGGGAGGAGCGGTGGTGATGGGGGGGAGAAAGGGGGTTTATTACCGCCGAGGAATGGGGACAGGCCAACAGTGCCATACTTCACCGCGCCGCAGCGTCAGACGAGCATGACAGTAAGTGGGGAGACGGTACAGCGCATGCAGGGGTTTATAAGAGCGGTGGCCGGTGCGAACGAGGGGATTTTGGCAGTGAGGGGGTCGGGGCTGGAGGGGGTGGGGACGGCTGCTATTTTCTTGAGGACTGATGGTGCGGCTGCTGGTGGGAAGGAAGTTGGTGGTGGTGTGAGAGAGAGGGAGGTGATGAAGGTGCCCGAGTACATGGGTAATGCGAAGGCGGAGATTGCGCATGTACATCATGAGGGGAGTTCGCATGTTACGTTGAGCTTGGTGGATGCAGAGGAGGCGGTTGCGAAGGGGTGGTGAGTACTGATTTACTACTCGTGTTCTTCCGTGTGATGATGGCGACGATGAAAGCAAGGACTGACATTGTCTTAGGGCCGAGAGACACCCCTTGAGCGGGGTGGGCAACCTCTTTCCGTGGAGCTATGTCATGGTGTACGCGCCACGGGATGATGCTGAGTTTGAGGTCTGGAAGAGACTCATTGTAGCAGGGTGCAAATTCGTCAGCGGAGGGCAGGATATTAGAATGGTTGAGGCATGGGACTGAGGCTCAGGAGAGGGAGATATGAATTACTGATGTCGCACACGGGTTGTTGGGAACTGTACTAACTTGACGCCACATATATGGTGTTGATGTATGATTATTGGGGTTGATTGAAGAAGAGACATCACCGCTCAGGTGTTGGACGACTACGTACTTCGGTAAAAGAAGACGATATATAAGGTGTTCATCGTATCCCATCAGGGGAAAGCGAGATCGTTGTACAAGACCCCATTGGCGCGCGCGCAGACAGATATTGGATTACTCAACAACAACAAAAACAAGTGGTATTACGCTATGCTCCGCCCCTCTCCCCTCCACGGTTCCAACAACCCCCCCTAAAACTGATACGTAACCGTCTTCGTCCTCACCCACTCCTCCAACCCATTCGCCGCGTTAAACCTCCCATACCCGGACGCCTTCGCGCCGCCATGCGGCAGCGCGCTCTCGTCATGCACCGTCATACTATTAACATGCACCGCGCCCGTCTCGATCTCCCTCGCAAACCGCAAACCCCTCCTCAAATCCTCAGTAAACACAGCCGCCGTCAGCCCATACTCGGTGTCGTTCGCGATCCGCAGCGCCTCCTCCTCCGTCTCGACATCGTACAGCGCCACGGTGGGACCAAAGCTTTCAGTCCTGTAGATGTCCATTTCTGCGGTTGCGCCGCTGATGACCACGGGCCGCATGCGCGTGGGTGAGGATTCCTGCGCGGCGGCATCGCCGTAAAGGAGCGAGGCGCCCTTGTCGAGCGCGTCGGCGATCAATTTCTTGTTTTTGGCCACGCCGGCGCTGTTGATCAGCACGGGGGCCTCGCCGCCAAAGATGTCGTTCACAGCGGCAACCAACTTCCTCTCAAACTCCCCGCGCACGTTCCTGTGCACAATGATTCGCTCCGTCGACATACAAACCTGCCCTGCATTCAAAAACGCGCCCAGCGCGCACTGCTTCGCCGCACAATCCAGATCTGCGTCCTCCCACACGATGGCGGGCGCCTTGCCGCCCAGCTCGAGCAGCACCGGCTTGAGGTGCTCGCCGGCGAGGCGGCCGATGATGCGGCCGACGAGGGTGCTGCCGGTGAAGTTGATCTTTTTGACGCGCGGGTCGGCAATGAGATGCTGGGTGATGGCGGGGGCGTTGGCGGGCTCGTGGAAGAGTAGGGAGAGGACGCCGGCGGGGAGGCCGGCTTCGTGGAGGGCCGAGCAGAGACCCCACATGGTGCGTGGGCAGAGCTCGGAGCCTTTGAGGATGGCGGTGTTGCCCGCGGCGATGGGGAAGAGGACGGAGCGCATGCCGAGGATGTAGGGGGCGTTCCTGGCTGGTTTAGTAGGGGGGATGGGTCAGGATGTTGAGGGGGGGCTTACCAGGGGGCGATGGCGAGGACGACGCCGTAGGGTTCTCGGAGGACCATGGCGCCGGTGTTGGGGTCTGCGGTGGTGGGCATGCTGCCGTCGAGGGCGACGAGGCGGCCGGCAACGTCGAGCAGGAACTCCCTCGCGGTGCTGACGTTGAACTCGGCCCACTGTGATGGGCAGCCCGTTTCCTCCATCACGTACCGGCTCAGCTCCTCCTTCCTGCTGGCCATGATCTCGGCGGCCTTCAAGAAGATGTCCCGTCGTGTGCGCGGCAGAGTCTTCTTCCAGGACTTGAAGGCCTCCGCGGCGGCATCCACAGCGGCGCGCGCATCGGCCTCGGTTGCGCTGGCAGCCTCATGGACGACGTTGCCTGTCACGGGCGACACGACGTTGAACTTCCTCTCCGGGTGGACTTCCTTGCCGTTGATAAAGAAGGGGACTGAGGAGCTCTGGGCCGGAGTGGTGATGGGTTCACCCATGTTGGATAGGCGGCGTGGCGAGGCAAGGCGGGGAGGTGATCTGATGTTGAGGAGAGACCTGGGCGGTACCGAGAAGCTGGGAGCAAAGAAGGAGGCTCGCGGCCGGGGGCCAGCAGACAGATAAACGAGAAGGCCGGGGCCTTCTCGAAGCTGCAAGTGGGGTATGGAGGCGGGCGGTTTGAAATCTCCTGGGATCAACTCCAAATCGGCAAGTGGATCAGTGGAGGACGACGACTTGAAGCAACTTGGAATGCCGCTTTCACACGCCGTGATGGCCCACGACTGCAGCATGGCACGGCACCACCCATCACCGGCTTGGCTCGTCGGCCAACAAGGTTCTCACTTCTCCAAACGGCAACGGCTATAAGCCGGTCAGGAGGCCCTTCTCCCCTCCCACATAGCGCCCGAGGCAAGTGATTGATCAAAGGCGAACCCCTGCGAGGATTGATGGAGGGTTCGGAGGGGCAAACGGCTTCAAGACTGGCGACCCCTTCCCTGCAGTGCGGGGTTACGGGGTGGGGATTTGGTACGGTTGGAGATGCGGAGGGGAGACTCGGCATCATCTGGGGCGTGGTTGGCGCGTTCTTGGGAGCAGAAGTTGGAGAGAAGGGGCCAAGTCAAATCTCACAACCACGTGCGGAGGAAGAGCCGAACAGTGTGTCGAGAACAGGGGTCCATCCCCCCGACAGGCGGGGACAGGTGGGTGAACAGTCGGAGTCGGCTGGAGAAGTCGGGGGATGTGGGTGGGAGACTGTCGATGAGATGGGAAGCCAGTGCTTGCCGAGAACTATCACCGGTTGTCGTGTCCCCCAAGACTCAGGGCGGCAAAAGTATCGCTGGGGTTGACGAATGGCTGGCGAAGTGCCGTCAGAGAAACCTCCTTGTAGTCGACTACGAGCACCACACCCAGGTAAGCATCTAGACCGCGGGGCATTTTAATCAAAAGGCCAGCACGCTCTCCCTACCTTGCTTACTTCCAGGACGGTTGACTTCGGTCTCGCCCTTCAACATAGTCGTCTGAGTGTACGAGAGGGAGACAGGCTGTTGTTGAGGCGCCCGAAGTGGCCGTTTGGAAAGGCGTTGAGAAGGTGGCATTGGGGTCATTTTGTCCTCTGTTTCATAGTATCACCTGATTACTGTGCTCTCTAATGAAAGGTGTGAAAGCTGATGTGGACTTGTTTGTGGGTAGAGACTCACAAGAGGCGACGAAGGTTGGAGTGTCAAAAATGATGAAGGCAAGAGTGGGTCTTTATACACTGAGCAACGCCAGAGATTGGCCAGCATTGCTGGCAACTGTGGGCAAAGTTTGCCAGCTGCAGCCAGGAACCAGCTTGCCCTGGCCCAATGGGATGAACAACCACACACACACACAATTCTGCAACGGCGTCTGCTTCACCGCCAAACTGACGAGGCGACAAATGCGACAATGGCTCGGAACAAGGGCACCCCGAGTTTGCTTGTTTCGGATGACCTCACCACGCATTACAGACTGCCTTTTTTGACATTCTGATCGGCCCCTCGCAGTGCCAGACTGTCAGTTTCTCGAGGCGATCAATCTCAATCGTCTGTCTGAGTGTCATTGTCGTGCTCCGCTGTGTCGTGCGGGAGGGTCCGGGCCTGTGTGCTTGTTTGCAACTGTTGGAGGCGAGACGAACCTCCACCAGTCCTCAGTGTCCCACTGTCCTCCCCAACACCGTCACAGCTGCTCTGTCAGCAGTCGCCGCTGTCACACCCACCAGAAAATCAGGGGACCAGTGATCGGCGCCCCTGATCTCTTGTCGGCTCCAGATGTCTGAGGCTCTGATGTGTAAGTGTGGCTGCCAAGAGATACATTCCCCAGACCTTCTGCCGCTTCCCGAACATTCAAGATTCAAGGCAGGGTTACGAGGGGCGTGGCCAGGGTTCGTTGAGATTCCCCCAAAGCCTGAGCATGACGACATGGCGATGATCGCTGGGCTGGTTGGACCCTACATTTTAAACTCGATCTTTAAACATAAACATGAAAAAGTTTGTCAAAATATACGCTTCGTAGCTCAGAACCAACAAGTGGTGCCATTGACAAGAAAGAGTTTTGCGGGTTGTTTGCGACGAAAAGCACAGCCAGCCGTACCTTGACAAAGAGACAAGTCTAGACTCGCGCCGGCTCACTGCCAACTCTTGGTCGCGCACTACCCGGGTAACCTTACCGTACCTTACCTACCTTACCCTCTCAATCCTCAGTTTCAGCACTTTCGTCCTGCATCACCTGAACTGAGCTTGGCCTGGCTTCACCTGAAATAGGCCACTACCTGTCCGCCTGACACACGTCCCACAAGAATTACACCTCGAGTCTATCACCACCTCCATATCGCTCCCCCGGCTACCACCATGCCACCCAATTGATCCCCCCAACCACCCCAAGTACAAGGCCGATCTCTGCCTCAGCCTGGATAGGAGCTTCTTGTTTGGCTACGTACATGTACCTCTGTACATGTACATGCACATCAGGCCGCCATGACACTCAGCGGGACGTCGCTCTCAAGCGACCCTCGCTCCGCCAGCACCGCCCTCGACGGAACCGCCTATTTCGATGGAACCACCAATTTCGGTGAGACAACAACCCCAACCATCCCCCGGCTGCGGCCCGCCGCCGGCCCGCTCCGCCTTCCCATGCCGTGCATCACCCCCGGCCAGGTCGCCTTCTCCGCCATCCAGTTCCTCCCGGTCCCCGTCCTCATTCTGGACCGCCTAAAGACCGTCGTGCTGGCCAACGAGGCCATGGGGAGGCTGCTGGGAATCATGTCCCACGTCCGTACCGCTCGGGAGGCCGACAAGATGGTGCCCGTCATGGACCAGCTCCGCGGCCGCTCCTTGTCCGAAGTTGGCATCGACCTCGTCCAGGATGTTGTTCCCGTGTGGATCGACTGGGACCAGTTCCTTGACCAAGCAGCCGTCGAGTCCGGTCGGAGGAGGGCTGCTCACGCCGCTCAGTCATCACCCCCGTCTGAGGATGCCCCAGCCCCAGCCCCTGCCAGCAGCCCGCCCGTCCCGCCATCCGACGTGGCCGTCGAGGTCCTGATCTCGCCAAAGGGCATCGACAAAAGCCTGCTGGATCCGCAACAGCGACCCAACTGGGTTGCCTTGCAAGTCCATGCCAAGATGATTGTCTCGCCTTGGGACACCGAGGACAACCAAACCTTCTTCACGCTCACCTTCACCGATTCAGGCTCGGCACCAGAACCCTCACCCGCCGGGCAGAGGAACGATACCAGTCCGAAAATCATAGAGGTGGCCGAGAAGAACATGATGACAAGCCTCAGTATGCCGACCTCGCCTGCTTCTCATTCTGGCTCAACGTCACCGCCATTGAAATTCGACCATCGCGCCGTTTCTCTTTCTCCCACCCCCTTTCCGCCCCTGGGGCCTCCGCCATTGTCATCCACATCTCGCGCCCCCTCGGTCCTACAAAAAATTACCATCATGAAAGACGCACTCCTCGACCAAATCCAGACCCCGATTCTCGCCACCTGGAAGGACGGCAGCGTGACTTTCCCCAACCGCGCCGCCCGCAGTCTCTTCAGCCGGAACACCGACACTGAAAAGGAGGACGGCTTCGACCTGCTTCCCTCCTGGGCCGTGTGGACCGAGGACTTCAGCCGCCAGCTCGACCCGAGCGAGGACCCCATATCCGTCCTGATCCGCACCGAGACGCCCTTCGCCTGCCGCCGCATTGGCATGCGCGACGCTACCGGCCAGCAGCTGGTATTTGATGTCGAAGGGGCAGCTCTCAGGGATGACAACACGGGCGAGTTCCTCGCCGGTGTGATCACCTGCCGAGACGTGACCAAGATGACGGAGGAGATCAGCCAGATAAAGGCTGCTGATGAGGAGCGCTTCAGACTCATTTGCGACACGATGCCGCAGCTCGTCTGGACGACTACCCCAGAAGGGCAGCACGACTTTTACAACAGCAGATGGTACAGCTACACCGGCCTGTCAGAGGAGGAGTCTATCGGCTGGGGCTGGGTCAGCCCATTTCATCCGGACGACATTCCCGAGGCCAAGAAGCGCTGGCAACACTCTCTCAAGACAGGTGAACCGTACATGACCGAGTACCGCTGCCGGAGCAAGGACGGGGAGTGGCGGTGGTTTCTCGGGAGGGCTCTTCCGTTCAGGAACAAGCAGACCGGTGTCATTGAGAAGTGGTTCGGTAAGAAAGATAGAGATAAAAGTGAAATTCGAAATCTAACTCACTCGTCACAGGAACCTGCACCGACATTAATGAGAGTATCAGGACCAAGATCGAGGCCAAGAGAACTCGGGAACAGCTGCTCAGCGTCATTGCCCTGTCGCACATGACCATGTTTACTGTCGACCGCAGCCGCAAGGTCACCATGCTCGAAGGCGCTTTGATTTGGAATTCGCAATATGACAACAATGAGGCTAGGTGGTACATTGGCGAGGACGTGTACGAGGTGTTCAATCGCCTCAATGCCGAGCTCCCTGAGGGACAGATGCCGCCGTTCTTGAAGCCACTTGAGCAGGTCCTCTCTGGCAAGGCCGCAGAGGATCTGCAAGAGCATGAGATTGGTAGGTCGCCGCCAAGGAGGCTTCCTATGATAAGGCACTCTAACACGTTGCAGATGGGCGCTGGTATCGTACTCGGTTGAAGCCCATTATGGGGAAGGCGAGCCGTGATGAACATGCCAAGGACAGTGTAATCGAGGGCGTCATCGGCTTCATCATGGATGTCACAGAACTCAAGGCCCGCGAAAAGGATCTCCAAGCCCAGGCCCAGGAGAAGCGTCAGCTCGTCGCCAACGAGGCTGCTGCCAAAGAGGCCAGTCGGTTGAAGAGCCAGTTTCTCGCAAACGTGAGTCGACGTAGTGTGTGCTGTGCTGACTGTACTAACCAGCGGTAGATGTCGCATGAAATCCGCACCCCCATCAGCGGCGTCATTGGCATGGCCGAGCTCCTCTTGGACGCCGAACTTGGGGAGGAGCAGCGGGAGCTCACGGAAAACATCCACCGCTCAGCCAACGCCCTCTTGACCGTCATCAACGACATCCTGGACTTTTCCAAGGTCGAATCCGGCCGTCTGGACATTGAGGAAGTGCAGTTCTCGCTCCCAGTCGTCGTCCGAGACGTCATCAAAATGCTCAGCTTTGCTGCCGAGCGCAAGGGCCTCACTTTCCACTTCGACATTGCGACCAACATCGAGATCGACCTCGAGGTCATGGGCGATCCAGGCCGGGTGAGGCAGATCATGACCAACCTGCTCGCAAACAGCATCAAATTCACCAACGACGGGCATGTCAAGTTCTCAGTTTTGAAGGAGAAGGAGTCTGCCGAAGTCATCGAGATCAAGTTCGCCGTCGAGGACACAGGCATCGGGATCGACGAAGAGGTGCAGAAACGGCTCTTCCAGCCCTTCTACCAAGGCGACGCCTCCACGGCAAGAAGATTCGGCGGCACCGGCCTCGGCCTAAGCATCTCCAAGACCATGCTCCAGCTCATGAACGGCCGAATAACCCTCCAATCCGCCCTCGGCGCCGGCACAACCATCACCTTCTGGATCCCCTTCCGCAAACTGCCCCCTCCAACCCACTCCCCACCCTCCCACCTCCTCCCAGACCGCACCACCACCACCTCCCCTCTCCTCCCCTCCCCAGGCGGAACCACCCCTTCCTCCCTCCCCGCCAACTACTACCATCTCAAAGACCACCCCCAAGGCCGCTCCGCCTGGCGGCACTCCACCTCCGGCCACGCCCTGCACACCTCCCCCAGCAACCCCGAACTCGACCTCCCCCTCTCCCAACGCTCCTCAATACACGTCCTCGTCGTCGAAGACAACGCCATCAACCGGCAATTCGCCCTCCGCTCCATCCTTAAACTCGGCTTCCAAGTCTCGGCCGTGTGGAACGGCAAAGAAGCGCTCGACTACCTCGCCGCAGCCCAGGAGGGCCACCAGCCGAAGCCGGATATCATACTCATGGATGTGCAGATGCCGATTATCGACGGGTATAAATGTACGCATAGGCTGAGGCATCACGTTCCGTATAAGGGGTTTGTGGGGGACGTGCCGATTGTGGCGATGACGGCGAGCGCGATACAGGGGGATAGGGAGAAGTGTAGAAGGGCCGGGATGGATGATTATTTGTCGAAGCCGGTTAAGATTAAGACTTTGGAGAGGATGTTGGTTAGGTGGAGTACGCAGGGGAGGAGGGGGGAGGGGGTGGAGGGGGGAGGGGGCAGTGGGGATGGTGGTGTGGGAGGGGGTGGGGGGGGTGGGAATGGGGAGCAGAGCTTGTCGTCGGGCGCGTCGGATTGTTCGGATCGGCAGCATGCTGTGGACAGGGGGAGGAGGGATGTGCAGCAGCATTTGCATCATCAGGATATGTTGAGGGAGTTGAAGGAGAAGATGATGGAGATTGAGATGGGTGGGGTTGGGGCTGGTGCTGCCGATGAACCGCTTGTTGAGAGGGCGGAGGCGGGGCAGCGCGGGCTGGTTGCGCCGAGGATTGTCAAGAGGAATCATACGGTGGATGGGGTTGGGCATTTGCCCGGGTATGTGGTGTCTGCGGCGCCGGGGAGTTCGATGGAGGACCTGTCTCGGGTGGATGAGTTGGGGGCTCGCTGTGATGGGGAGGGGGAGGAGGAGGAAGAGGAGGAGGAAGAGGATTGTTGTGGGAAGGAGGAGAAAGAGGAGGAGGATGGGAGGAAAGGAGAAGAGAAGGATAAGAGAGAGGAAGAAGATGGGTATGGAAAACCCGGGTAGACAATTGACGTCTGCTGCTGCAATGCTGGCGGTGGATTAGATGCTCCCTGTGCCGGCGGAGGTAATGTAAGTGATGCCGGTGTTAACAATGCCTTGGTTTACTAGAACTTTTGGATCCGTGTGTTGGGTCTCTGGCGTTGGATGGCGCTGCGAGGGAAACCGGAGTTGGTTGGGAAATACTGCATAGAGAATTCTAGTTCTCGTCGTCATATCATGAGGAAACGGAAACGGCCGGATGGAATATCATGTCCTGGGGTTGGATGGCCGGTGTATGGTTGGGGATACGTAGATAGGAGCATACACAGCGGGTTTGATCGTTGAGAACTGAAAATATAGTTATTGTTATTGCTTGCTGACGTTGGCCTCCAATTGTTCCTCCCTGTGTCCTGAACGATTTGGTTTCAGTCGTCCTGTTGCATACTTGTTGGCTTTGCCAGGCCAGGAGTCGGGATACGTCTCGAGGCTGACCAAGACGCAGAGAGGCGCCTTCTGAGCGTAGCCTCTGAGCGTAGCCAACGCATATTTCCTACCCTCAGACAGAGAACCCCTCAGACAGAGAACCAAGAGGCGTGGGACTACGGAGCTTTTTGAAGTGTTGGTTGTTTATTTCCAACACGGTACGGTGTTTAAATCACTCATGCCAGCTCTGATAAGTAGACCTTGAAACCCCAAGGCTTCCAGTAATGTACAAGAATTCCAAGACAACTCTTGGAATAACACCCAGTGAACCAGTGGACAGACTAAGCATTACATGCATCGCTATGAGATAATCCAAAAAGCCGCAGTAACGCCATATGCAGGTCCGAGTAAATGCCGAGTATCAGTGCCATGGAAATGTTGCCAGAAAAGGTATGCTGAGGTAGATAGAGATCATGTGTCGTAGCACATTCATCCCAACGGAGTGAGACAAGCTACCCGTGTGTCTCATCATATCCCGTGTGGTCGTAAGATGGGAACCGATCCGGCCGTAGCCAATTGAACTCTCCTCATATCCAAAAACCGACCCCCCCCAAAGATCAAGAATGACCTCAAACCCTCCCCCTTTGCTCCTTCCCTAGAGTCAACTGCCCCAAACTCAGCGTCCTCGCCGCCTTCCTTCTCCTAGCATCATCCCCATCCCGACCCCCCTCATCACCCCCATCATCACCCCCATCATCACCATACTCGGGCTCCAACTCCTCACCAAACACGTCATACCCCACCATCGGCGTCCTCCCCTCCCTCGGCGTCTGGAAATCATCCTCCGTCAACTCCGCCTCTTCCATATCCGCCTTGCTCGTCGACATCAACATTGAACCGCTGTAATCCGTCAGCTGCGTCTCGGTCCCCTCGCCCTCGGCCTCGACGTCTTGGCCGTCAGGATCATCTTCGTCCGGGTCATTGTCATCGTCCATGTCGAAAGTGGACGGTTGGTCTGGTCTTGGCGGCAGGGGACGGGCTGCCTTTGCAGAGAATTGCGATGGTGCGAGCCCTTTCTGGGAGTGGGATTCGGATGGGCGGCGCATCGTGGCGAACAGTGAGCCGGGGTCTGTCGGTTGCGTCTCGGTTCCCTCGCCCGCTTCACTCTCTGAGGTGTCGTCACCATCATCTTCGTCGTCGTCCGTCTCAAAGACAGACGATTGTTCCGGCCTTGGAGGCAGAGGCCGTGCCGTCTTTGCAGAAAACGGTGATTGTCCTAATACTTCCTGAGAATGGGACTCAGACGGCTGGCGCACCATGGCGAACATTGTGGTGGAGAGACTGTTGACACGCTCCGAGAGCCTCTTGACCTGGGCCTCGAGGGCTTGGCGAGCGGCGCGTTCGGCTGCGAGGTCGCTTCGGAGTTGGGCAATCTGTTCGTCTTGGGTGTTAGGTGGGGTTTGATGGCCGAAAATTGGCAGGCCCGTGGCTCCGCGGATTGTTGAGGTGGTGGATGTAGGACGGTTCGAGTGGCGCGGAGGGGAGGCGGTAGCTGTTGGACCCGAATCCCTGGATCTAGGAGGTGAGGATGGGTGGAGCGAGCCGGTGTAAGTTCTTTCCTCAGCTGATGGGCGCTGGGAACTTGGGTTACTTCTCAGGGCAGTGCTAGGGACAACCACATCTTTGGGTTTGGCATCCCTTTTAAGGACCGGGACAGCGTGACGCAGCTGGTCGACAACGCGCTCTAGCCGCAGCGTGCGGGATTCGACATCACCGAGCCGAGTAGCCATGTCAGCGGCGCGCGTAATCTTCGTCCCTACCATCTCCTTGGACAGGAGATGAAAGTTGAAAGGCTGGGGAGGTGTCTTCGGCATCTCAACCGCAGGGCTCGCCGGCGTGCTGAGGTCCCCAGCCCCGGTATCGTCAATATCCTCCTGCACATTCAACGACAGAGGCGACATGAAGCCTGGGTCATACGACTCCCGCCAGTAGCGAATTTCATCGCTCCGCCGCCGGCCAGCCCGCGGAACGCCGGGGAAGTCCTCCAAGCCGGAAAGACTCCGTGAGCGTCTCCGTAAGACGTTAGCGCGGTTGTCGCTCGTGATGGCACGGCCGATTTCGTTTGGATCCTCGGAGTCGGACCGCCCAGTAGCCCGGCTTGCGCGGCCTTGGGCACTGGCCGGTCGTGGAGACAGGCCGGCACCCCATTCCCGGTTGACCAGATGAGGTCGCAGCAATGTCTGCGCGCCAGTGGTAGCAGCGCGCCGTCGGCCTCTCGCTGCGGCACCTGAGCCCGACCCTGCCGCCTCAGCCTGCAGCGAAGTCCGAGCGCTCTCGATGGCCATGATGTCGTCCGGTCCGATGGAATGAGACCGCAGGGGACGGTCATACTCGCTGAGGGGAAGCGAGGTTGACCTTCCCGGTGACCTCTGTGCAGGTCGGGCGAGTGCAGTGGGATCCTAGATATCGGTGTTAGTCAGAAGGACTAATAGGGGCAAGGGGCACCGGGACAGCACTGACGCTCCGATGCTGCACCGAGTTAAGCGGCGCAGTATCTGTTTCCGATCCCGTTCCTACATCCTGAATTCCCCCAAGGCTCTTCTTCCTCCCTCGTCCAAACAACCTTCCTAACGCAGATCGCAGGGTCGACTTCTTTCGCTGTGGAGAACTCTTGCTCTGGGTGGTCTGTTTGCTGGGAGCATCGCTAACAATGGAATATCTGATGGTGTTTAGAACAGGGTTCGTGGCCCTCCTCACCGGTGGTGGCCCTGGCGAGACCCTTGGAGGAGAAACCCGAGGCGGCGACACTCCCGATGGGGAGCTCTTCCGAGATGCAGATTCGTTGGGTGGTGAATGTGATGCCGGACGGGGTGCTAACCGTCCTGCGGGTGCAAGACGCGCGGCTGAGACCGTTGGCGGTGCGGGAGGTGGGGTGGACGGAGGCCGAATATCGTCGAGATCGGTGCGGCTTCTTCGAAGGACACCGACAGATGCTGATGCGCTGGCCGAAGCAAGAGCTGGAACACTTTCCCGGCCCCCTTCGCGGTCTGTGCTGCTCTCGGGGCTTGTTCCTCGACCGGGAGATATCTGACCGTGTTGTTCCCTCGTCCCATGTTTAGCGGCTTGCTCAGGCAGCTCGTCCGGGGATGTGCCGGGGCCCTCGGTTATTGGCAAGGGCGTCACAGTTCCGATCCCAGGCATGCGCATTGGAAATTCGTCGTCGGCTGTCACGGAAGCCTTGGCCGATCCTGGATTCCGGATGGGAAATTCGTCGTCCTCCGGAGCTTGGGGGATCGGTATCGGAGCGGAGATAGTACCCCGGATCGTCTTGGTCCGGGTCTTGGCACGGCCGGCGGTGGAGCCGGACTTCCCGAAGATGCCCGCCATGTTGGGCACAGGTCCGGCGTGGATGGCAACACGGTCTTACGGGAAATGAGGGGAAGAGTAAAAGGAAATGGGAAAAGGCGGTTAATAAGGCTGTAGTCCGGATCGATCCATCTAGGCACCACCCACAGCCGAAAAAAGAGGATGCTGAGTCGCGGCTTTGTCCCTCCAGCACGCGTTGCGTGGGTGACCCCGGCGGAACAATGACCACCTTCGATGTCCCACCGTTACAGGTCCCGCATGACCAGCGATGCGGCACCCGTTCCTGCGCCTTGTTGAGCGAGTTGGTTGCTACCACTATCAGAATGAGCAAATCCGATGTCGTCCACTGGTGTTTGGAAGAAGGGACCTGGCTGATGCGAGCTGTTGTGGCACGGAGAGGGCTTGGCTGGCGGACGGAAAAGAGCGAATGTCGGTCGGTGAATGGCCGACTGAATCAAAGGCTCATGCTGGACTCCTGCGACAGGGTGGTCGACGCGAAGCCGCGAGACGCAAACCAACAGCGGCAGGAGGTCAACAGCAACACAGGTTGTGCGGGAACCAGCCCCGCGAGACGGAGAGAGCAGCACCAATGGACGGATATTAATGTCCAACAGGCTGCGCCGACGAGGGGAGCGGACAGGCCCAGGTCGCAAGCTTGCGCTGCAGGTGCAAGGATGGGGGCTCCCTGATGTGACGGTGATGGAGGGGCCGTGAGGGGTGTCCTCGGGGCCGCAGAGTGGGGAAGGGGGCGAGCCTTGTCCCCAGGTCCTGGACGGGTCGGGATGTCCGTGCTGTTCAAGGGGCAGCGAGCAGGGAACATCAGGAGAGAGCCTCAAGCGGCTTATTTGTAGCGGCATCGAATCTTGCTGGATGGGCGAGGTGGTTCCCGGTGGACTGACTGCGGACATTCGGCTGGCTGGCTCCGCTGGCACGCCGGCCTGGCTCAAAGAGAGAGTTTGGGCTTGTTTTCCCGGCGCGTGCCTGCAGCTGCATGGCTGGCGTGGCTGCATGGCTCTAGGCGTTGTCTCGGACGGTGAGCAGTCTGCAGTGCGACCAGCTGACTGCGGACAGGTCGAATGCCATGTTGTTGGATGTGTGGCCGGGGTGATGTCCTGGCTGTGGATGGCAGAGGGGTTGCCAAGAATGCAACCCTGTGACGGAGGGTCTTTGTTTTGATCGTCAAGCCTGAAAATCTGGTCTAGGTAGAAGACTGCGGCTCTCTCCAGGTGAGCTGTCGGTGAGGCCCTGAGACCCGGACACCCGAAGATGCGCCAATTGCGGGCTCGAGGATTGACACAGGATCCGGGAAGAAAATGTCTTGGTCGCTGTTCCAGGGACGCTCGCGTGGCCGTCTTGGTACGGTCCAGCGTGGACCCTGCCTCCAGACCGCACTATTCCTCTTTTGGAGCTGCATGTCTTGTTGTTCACTTGGAATGTCTGTTGAGGAAGAGTCGGTGTCGCAAGCAAGAAAAGGAGGATTGTGGGTGTTGGAGTGCTGAATCAGGGTTGGAATGCCTTCCAAAGCAACTGGAAGGGAATGCAGCTTCCTTCAAGTCTCGGGCCTCAAGTTCCTACGATGATGGAAGGCTTGCTCTGTCCCCCCACCTTCCTGGTCCAACACTGCCCAGTTGTGTCTTGAAATGACACCGGTATGGAACAAGAGGAATGTCCCTCTTGTCATGGATCCTAGCGAGTTTGATCCGCGCCTCGAGACCTGGGATGTCTGTGGACATCGTGGGATTGCCATCTCCCGGGGTTTGTGCTTGATGAGGATGCTTGACCGAGAGGACATGGACTCCTTGATCTTGCTCCACCATCTCGCTCATCTGCATGCCAACAGACTCCTGCCAGTAAGCACCTGCAATACATTGTGCATGCTCGGCTGGACTCTGGAGCGCAGCCATCAGGAACAAGACGCACGAACAGCCAATGACAACCGGAAGCCAGCCAATAGAGGCGACAAAAACACCGTTCCAGCGCGGCTGTTTACGCGGTATGCCGTTGCCTCGCGTCTCTGCATCCAGATTCGGCAAGACACAGACCGCTTCCTGGAACAACCTGGAATCCAGGCAATGAAGCCATCGATAGTTTCCAGCCCTGGAGGTCGAGCAGCAACCTGAACACTGGGCCCCACAGTCGAAACCCCTGATGCCAAAACCACGCCGGCCTGGAACACTGCAGTAGCGGATGTGTAACTCAGGCGAGTGTCAGCAGGAATGACGGTATAGCACGAAGCGACCCCGGCAACCATGGCGCGATGGCTCCTGGGATTTCGAGGACGGCGTTGTTTTGGTGTTGATGGGTCGGACAGATGGCTCCTCGTCTGTGTGTGGGATGGAGGAGTTGGGCAGCAGAAAGGGGCAGCTGGCGAACAGAGCCGACCCCGCTCTTGGCAGCTCGAGACCGCTGTTCCAGTGGCATCCCACCGACAGGGGCCCTGAAACGACAGGGCCCAGGGCTTGGCAGAATTGGTGGCAGCGAGCCGAGCTCCACTCGTTCCAACGTCACCTCGACTCGAGACAACAGATCGCGACAAGACGATAGGCCGAGCAGAAAACACGAACAGACACGGAAGAAGATGGCTTTTTGACTGGATGGTTCTCAGATCTGTCTTTTGGTCGGCCGACAACTCATTGGTTTATTTGCGACCGGGCAACTGCCACCGACCGGGAGCGACGTCGCTGTCTGGCTGCCAAAAAAGGAACTGTGGGGAAACAACCACTTCACCATCACGCTAACCGAAATTCTCCGATCTTTCACAACCAGAGATCAGAGACAGCGAGGCATGACGATACTCTGGTACATCTCCCGTCGGATTTCCAGATCAGGCCTGGCCATTCGGGCCGGATCCAATGTTTTCTTTTCGCTTTTTCTGCCCGTCATCCCGGCGATCCACCCGCCTTATGCCTCATGTGCGAGCGACGCCAGGTCCGGGTACCGGAGGTCCGCCTTCTCCTCGAGGAACTCCATCCAGTCCTTCAGGAACTTGCTGCCTCTACATGAAACATCGCAGCACGAGTCAGTCAAGACAAATACCGAGATTTCGAGACCACTCACCCCTTGACCGTCTCCGAGTCTCCAATCACCGTCAACGACCGCTTGGGTCTCGTCATAGCCACTATACCCCTGTATTAGCACACTATCGCCAACTATTGATACGCCCACACGGGCGGCAGGGGATGTTACTGCAAGCCATTGCCCGCGATGACCCGAAAGGATCCAAGATTTCATCAATAAAGAGAACAGACTCACCGTTCAGCCGCCGCTTCTCGCCCAGGAACCCGACCTCGCCATCCGGGTTGCTCCTCACGAGACTGACTATCACCGCCTCCTTCTCGCGGCCCTGGAACCCGTCCACGCTGCCGAGCTCAATCCCGGGGAACGTCTCCTTCAGCGGAGCCAAGATCGCAAGCTTGGTTCGCCCCAACCGTGTCAGCCGCATATCATGCTTGTTTTCGGTAACCCTCCCCCCCCCGCCCCCCCCAAAGATCCATCTCCATCCATGCATGTGAAAACCACCAGGGACAGGGCCCACATACCTGTGCATTGTACGGCGTCACCACTGCGATATCCTCGGGCTTGACCCCGGCATCCACCAGGCTCCTCACATGCTGCCGCACCAGCGCCGCCTCCATCTCGTTGCTCTTGCTGTCGCCGTACAGGCTGCTCTTGGTCAGCTTCTTGCCGCCGCCGCCCGTGTCCTGCTCGTCCTCGTTCTTCTCTGGGAAGTCCCCGCCCTGCGTGTCAATGAAGATGAGCGGCTCCCGCGTGTCGTCCGTGTCCTCTACCTCGTACGGCAAGTCCTTGAGTAGTCTGGCCTTGACCCCCTCCGCGGCGACCAGCTTCCCCTCGTAGAGCTCGTCGGACGGAAACCGCATGATGTCCTCGTGCATGCGGTACTGCGTCGTGAGCATCCTTTTGATAGACGGGCCATGCAGCTTCAACAACCTGTCAAACAATGTCGTCTCCAGCGTAGCCCCATCAACCACCCCCCCCTCAGCCCCACCCCCCTTCCCCTTCTTCCCCTTCAAATTCAACGACTTAATCGTCGGCGGCAGTTGCAAATGATCCCCCGCACAAACCGCCTTCCGCGCCCCCAGCAACGGCACCCAACACTGCGCCTCCAGCGCCTGACTCGCCTCATCAACGATCACCACATCAAACTGTTCCCCCCTCAACTGAAACCCCCCCGCCCCATGCAGCGTCGCCAGCACCACCTTACTTTCCCTCACCAACCCCCCGACACACCTCCTCTCCCTTTCACGGTACTCCTTGCGCAGCTCCTTCAGCTCGGCGTAGATGGCGCGGCGCTCGCGGCCGGAGCGGGTCTTGCGGATGGACGCTTGCTTGGCGTCCATCTCGGCGCGGACATCTTGTACGATGGCGCCGGCTTCCGAGGTGCGCGTGAGCACGTCGAGGGAGTGGGAGAGGACGGAGGGGAGCAGGCGCGCGGGGTGGCCGAGCCGGATGAGCGGGATTTTGTGGGGGGAGAGGCGCTCGACGATGTTGTCGACTGAGATGTTGGAGGGGCCGCAAACGAGGATGCGTTTGTTGAGGGTGATGAGTTGGAGGATTAGTTCGATGAGGGTGTGGGTTTTGCCGGTCTGGGGGGGGGTATGTTAGTGTTGATGATTGGGGATGGGAAGGGGGAGGCGGGAGTTACTCCTGGTGGTCCGTGGATGAGGGCGATCTCTGATGATGCCAGGGCAAACCTGATGGCGTCCTTTTGGCTGTCGTTGAGGGTTGGATCAACCCACTTGATGTCTCCCACGTCCGGATCCTCCGTGAGATCTGCCGCCACAGGCCCCGGAGACGACAGCCCAAACAGCACCCTAATAAACGGCGTGTACTCAGCCTCGCTCATCTTCTGCAGCCTCTCCATCGTAACTTTCATCCTGCTACCGTCAGCTTCCACTTCCACCAAACCCTGCCCACTTCCTCCCAACCTCCCCAAGCCCCCCAACACCACCACCCCAACACCCAAATAAACCCTCCATCAACTCACCTCTTAAAAGTGACATCATCCGCCACCTTCACAATCCACACCCTCTTCTCCCCCCCACCCCCTCCCAACCACCCTTCCCCCTTCTCCTCCCTCCCCTCTTCCTCATTAACCGCCACCCCCACCACACCCCTCCCCACCCTCGTCACAACCCCCTTCACCCCCCGTCCCTCCATCTCCCTCACCTCCCTCTTCCTCACCCCCCCACCACTTGGCTGCTCCGCAACAAGCACAATATCCCCCACTCTTATCCCATGCTCGGGCAGTTCCCCCCCATTCCCACCCCCACCACTCCTTGATGAGGTAGTAGCGGGATCAGGACCGAGTTCGAGTACGGTTTTACCACCCAGCCCGGTGCGTTGGTTGGTAATAGTGAGGTTTGTGAGCGCGACGCCTGCGCGCTGGAGGGCGGAGGGGGCGTGCAGGGAGACGAGGGCGGAGGACTCGGTGATTTCGGAGGCGAGTTCGGTAGCGAGGAGGGTTAGTTGGGTTTGGGCGAAGTGGGGGATGGAGATTGCCATTTTGGAGGGAATTTGGTGTATTTGAAATGAGTGTTGTATTGGGTTGGAGTTGTGTTGGTTTGAGTGTGGAAGTGTGGTGAGAGGATTGGGGTTGGTGTGAGATGGAGTTGTGCGGTGAAAGAGGGTTGGTTGGGTGTTGTGGATTGAGAGGTGAGGTTGAAAGTGGGACATGCGGGTTGAGTGAGGGTGGAAGACGGTTTGGTTTGAGAGGGCAGTTGCAAACAGAAATTGAGACAAATCAAAGGCACCATTTTTGTTTCAACTTCGTTTCTTCTGACAGTTGCATTTCCTCTGCATTATCATTACTCGTACATCGTTGACAGCCTCTTACTTCTGCTTGCTTTCCTGCATCATCACACATGCCCGCCTATACCCATAACCAAGACATGCAACCCCCTCCTACTCCTATGTACATCCTCCCACCAAACCCACAAACCTACGCCGGGTTACTCTGCACCGCCAAAATGACAATCAGCGACGCGAGCGTCACCGCAAACGCAATAAACGACACCAACATAATCGTGCCCCTACTCGCAGGAAACTTCCCCTTGATCACCCAGTACTGCCCCTGCAGGTACCTGTTATACCCCAGCAGCAATATCAAAATACTGACCGCCAGAAACGTCGTCCCCAGCGGCTTGCCCAGGTGCCGCAGCTTCTCGGCGTGCTTCGTATCCCCCTCCTCGGACAGCGACGTGTTGAGGCGGAACAGCTGGGTGATGGCGATGCCGATTGAGGCGAATGCTAGCGAGGTGCGCAGCCAGGCGAGGAATGTTCGTTCTAAACCACCCCAAACCGTCAGCAACTAATCCTCTCTCTTCCATACTAATGTCAATTGGTGGGACACAGGTAAACGCACCCAACGCCAAATGATCCCTCGCCACACTCCCCTTATTCTCCAGCTCAATGCTCTTAAAATACCTCAACCTTCTCTTCCATGCGGGCTCATCCCCCTCATGCCCATGCCTCTGATGCTCATCCCCTTCCCCCTCACCAGCCCCATCCCCTCCCCCCTGCCCCGACTCCGAAACCTTCCTCATCCTCACCTCCCTCCTCCGCGCAATAGGACCGACCGGCGTCGCAGCCGTGCCCTGGTAGTTCAGGCTACGCTGCCGTTCCGGCGGCGAGGTGACGACGCCGCCGCCGCCATGGTGTCTGCTGCCACCACCGTCGAGGTCCGAGGGGGGGACTGTGTGCGGGCTGGACGGGGAGCCGAGGAGGGGTTGCAGGCGCGGGCTGACGTCGGCGGAGGGGGGGTTGTTCAGGGAGTCGGCTCGTTCGCGGGCGCCCTGGATGGATGGTTGGGTGTTAGCGTGACTGGGTGCGGTGGTGTTGGGGGGTTCCAAGTTGGGGTGGGAGAGCCGCGCCGGGTGGGTTAGGATGAGAGGTGGGTGTGTGGTACGAACAGTTCCGCTGAAGATGTTGTTCGCTGAGGGGCCGAAAATGGCTTCTGCAAGGCGCGCCATGCTAATTGCAGCTCTGCGCGTCTGTTTCTTTTGTCTTTCAGGCGCGGTATGGTGCTTGATGTTGACACGCGCAAAAGCCAAGCAAGCAAGCAAGGTGTGGAGACAGGACGGGAGCAGATCACGACCCCGGCCGCAGACAGTCACGGCGTTCAGGAGACGGCAACTGACCTCGAGAATATCCTGAATGCGGTCCTTGGACGACTTGCGGCGCGAAAGTTGGAGGGTCGCGGTCGGGGAGAGAGGTGCGGGCGAGGTGGGATTTTTGGACATGGTGCGATCGATCGGTTCGCGATTTCGTCACTGCGCTTCGGCGGCCTGGACAACGCCCTGGAAGCTGGAGCTACCCGAGGGCTCGACGGGTGCGGCGACACGGCGCGGTATCGACGGTATCGGTGGCGTCAGGACGCCTGGAAATTGCGAGCGAGGCGCAAAAGCCGGGAGGAGACATTCCAGGTGATGAGCCAAGCTTGGTTGGAACTTGGAAGCTGGTCGAGATCAAGACGAGCGGCGCCGGTTCTGGACTCGGCAGCCACGAGCTCTGGGCTGCTGCACGTCATGATCCAGTGGCTTGTTGAGGGCATTGGAGTGGAGCTGTCTTCCAGCGAATCATCGAGCTTGCTTGGCAGAGACGGAGATAGAACAGATGATTTGATTGGTCAATGGCCCCCCTTCGGCACCTCTTGGAAGCTGACTCAAATGGCAACCCTCCAGTTGGACGGGAGATAGACACACTGAATTGATGTTGATCTCTTCAGTGTAAGAGAAAGACTGTGTTTCTCTCTAAGACTCTGAATGAAGCGTGGTGATGTTCGGCCATAACGGCCCCCGTCTTCACCTCGAAGGGGGTCGGTCCCTTAAACCTTTGCCAAGTCCACTACCTCCCGGCCTTAATATCCCCTAAACCCGTGGGTCAAGCCTGGGTCTCACCAGCTTCCCTCCGGAGCCATGTCGAACGCGGACATAGCTAAACCACCACGGGCAACAACAAGCCAAAGGAGCAGGCAGCTGGCTACGAGGACACTTACGCGTGCTTGGTACCTACCGTAGTTACGGTAGGCAGAGGGGCGCGTCCACGTTGACCATGGTTAAGCCCATTGACCACCAGTTTAACGCCCACTAACTCCAGGAGGTTCTCATGATATAAGTCAGAGGTTGCGAGAGGTCAACTTAAGAGTTCAACAACAGCAATCATCATCTCATCTCATCTCAAACACACCAACACACCAATCTCTCACCAACACAGTCTCTCCCAGACACCAATCTCCATCATCACCATGGTCCACACAATCCAAAACAAGCAGGTCGGCAACATCGGCTTCGGTCTGATGGGTAAAACCCCCCCCCCCCTCCTTTGCCCCTTCCCATCCACCCCTCACTAACCCCTCCCCAGGCCTCACCTGGCGCACGACCCCCCTCCCCGACGCCGACGCCTTCGCGGCCATCCACGCCGCCATCGCCAGCGGCTGCACCTACTTCAACGGCGGCGAGTTCTACGGATCACCCACCTCCAATTCCCTCACCCTCCTCAACAAGTACTTTGCCGCCTATCCCGAGGACCGCGCCAAGGTCGTGCTCAACATCAAGGGCTGCATCAACCCGGCCAAGCACGGCGCCGATGGCTCGCCAGAGGGGGTGAAGAACAGTGTGGAGAACTGCGTGCGACTGTTGGGGGGGGAGATTGAGCAGTTCGAGCCGGCGCGGAAGGATAGGGGAACAGAGATTGAGGTGACGGTCAAGGCGCTGCAGGAGCAGGTTGGGGAGGGGAGGATTGGGGGATTTACGCTTAGTGAGGTCAGTGCTGCGACGATTCGGCGCGCGGCGAAGGTTGCGAAGATTGAGGGCGTGGAGGTGGAGTTGTCGCTGTGGTGCAGCGAGCCGCTGGAGAATGGTGTTGCGGCGGTGTGTGCTGAGTTGGATATTCCTCTCATTGCTTACTGTAAGGGAACCTCACCAGATTCAAGTCTTTTGAATGATGCTGACCGCAGTCACACAGCGCCCCTCGGCAAGGGCATGCTCACCGGCAAGGTCAACTCGCCCGCCGACCTGCCCGAGGCCCTCCGCGGCTTCCCGCGCTTCCACCCGGACGTCTTCAACGTCAACCTGGAGCTCGTCAAGGAGGTGGAGAAGCTGGCCGCCAAGAAGGGATGCACCCCCGGGCAGGTCGCCATTGGCTGGGTGCTGGCGCTCGGCAGGCAGCCGGGGATGCCCACGATCATTCCCATCCCGGGCGCGTCGGCGCCGGAGCGGGTGCGCGAGAACGCCGTCGAGGTCGAGCTGACCGACGACGAGATGGCTGAATTGGACCGCCTGATGAAGAAGCTGGCGCCGAAGGGCACGCGGTACCCTGAGATGTTGATGAAGGCGCTGGACACCAGCACTGAATAGGAAGGTCGGCTGGGTTTGGTGAGATGACCGATGCAGAGCAAAGGGGTGGGACAGAGTCTGGGCCACGGTGTCAAATAGAGTTAGACACAGTAGATTTCGCTTATTTTCAGACTATTTACACAGTGTTGATTTGCTAGTTCTGTTACTGTGGTATTGTGGGGTGCAGCTTATCTTCGGACCCATGGCACCCAAGCTCCTCCAAGCTTAAACCAACGACGACAAGACCCGTGGTCTGATCTTCGACCGCGCAACACCAGAAAACAAAGCTTTCCAAGGGATCTGCCTTTGCGAAGCATCTGCTATTTATCGCGACAGTTTTGCGCCACGGCTCTTCTACGCGCAACTGCCCGCGCCCACTCCATTGACGTCAGCGACGCCACAAACCACCACTACCTCAGTCACCAATACCCATCCCCAAAATGGTAGACACCAAGTGGGTAGACTGGTCCAAGACCACCCGGTCCAAGGACTACCGCGGCTCGAGCTCCTTCGCGACCTTCCTCATCATCGGGCGTACGCGGGGGGGGGGGGGGGGGGGGGGGGGGGGGGGGGGGGGGGGGGGGGGGGGGGGGGGGGGGGGGGGGGGGGGGGGGGGGGGGGGGGGGGGGGGGGGGGGGGGGGGGGGGGGGGGGGGGGGGGGGGG
>JAPDFF010000153.1:0-25730 GCA_027569505.1 Chloridium humicola | reverse complement strand
CTTGGTCCATCAACGCCATGACCCGTCAGTGCCCATACGACCTCCATCACCATTACGCATTCCCTGACGCGGATGACATACCATGGCACGCGTTCTCCCTCTGGTCATAAGAACAAGGCCACTTCGTAGGAACAGTTACTTTCCTTTCTCTTCTTTCTTCAAGTTTAGTGTACTCGTAGAGTCGTCATCAGCTAGTTGCAATACACTTGTTGAGACCGTTACAGTCCTAGATGTCACGGGCGGGACAGGCAGGTGGTTCGGTAACAGTATATTCAGGCTAAGCTACAGTCTCGGGCTCTATTCCGTCAGTACAGGCAGGCTTGATAGTCAAGACGTAGCTCAAAGAGCTATATACAGGTCTGACGACAGCGAGGTGCAAGATCTTCAACCCACAGTGGTCCGTGCGGCACGCTCCACTTGTAGGTTCTGACAGGCACGGCGTAAACCGCCGTGACAGTATCCCCCCTCTAGGTGCGAAGCTCCGTCGACGTACACTCCTAGATCAGGGGCCGGGCTTGTCGGGGTAACAACGGTGGAAGTTGCGGACAAGCTCCTTCGCATATTCTATATAGTCAGCGGGCACCTCGCCGGGTTGGTCGTACGCAGCCTACTTGACCGTATACTTCAGACGGGGACGGCCACCTCGGCCGCGGCGGTCCAGGCGGGAATCTAGGACTTCTTCGACTTCAAACTCCTCAATACCATCGACCTCCACTAGTGGTAGGGGGTCTTATCGTTGACTAGGCAAGGGGTTGTTGGCTGCGGGGCGAAGCAGGCTGACGTAGAATACCGGGTGGTTCTTTATCGAGGCTGGGAGTTCCAGGCGGTAGGCATACAGGCTGACAACCTTGGTGATCTTGAACGGCCCAAGGTTCTTCTAGTCGAGTTTCTTCTACGGGCGGAGCGTCTTGATATTCCGGGCATCGAGCTAGACTTCCTGGCCGACATAATACTTACGGGCAGGCTGGCGTTTTCGGTTTGCGTATTCTTCCTGGCAGGCTTGGGCTACGCAGATCTCGGCCCTTAGGAACTCGTGGATTTCCTTCATCCTAGATGCGAATTGTTCGGCATCCTTGGCTCCAGGGGTATTGGCGGGCGCTACAGGTTCGAACCCTATATAACGTATCTTATCAGCGAGTCGCGCATATCAGCGAGTCGCGCACGCTCCACCACAACGCGTCTTCTTCACACTTGACATCGAATTGTTCCACAGCCCAAAATGCCTCCTACTTCAAAGGAAGCCAGGGTAATCTTGGCTCTTGAGGCCATCCGAAACGACAAAAAGTTAAGCCTTCGGGCTGCAGCCAAGCTCTACAACGTACCAGAATCAACCCTTCGTGGCCGACGCGGTAGCAAGCTTTCACGACACGACCTTCCAGCCAACTCGCGCCGGCTCACTGATTCCGAAGAGGGGGCCATTGTTCAATATATCCTTGAGCTAGATGCGCGAGGGTTTCTACCCAGACTGCGTAGTATAGAAGATATGGCTAACCACCTGCTCCGCGAACGCGACGCACCCCCTATCGGTAAGCTCTGGGCATATCGATTTGTCAAACGCAAGCCAGAGCTCCGAACGCGTTGGACGTGTAAATACGACTACCAGAGGGCTAAGTACAAGGATCCGAAAGTCATTTGCGAGTGGTTTGCCCTCGTATAGAACGTCAAGGCCAAGTACGGCATCGTGGACGACGATATCTACAACTTCGATAAGACTAGGTTCATGATAGGTATTATCTTCGCGGGCATAGTAGTCACAACCTCGGACGGCCGTAGCAAGGCAAAGCTGGCCCAGCCTGGCAACCGCGAGTAGGCAACGGTGATCCAGGGAGTCAATACCCTCGGCTGGGCTATCCCTCCATTTATTATCTTGGCTGCGCAGTACTACCTCGCTAACTGGTACACCGAGTGCGACCTCCTAGCCGACTAGCGTATCGTAACTACCGATAATAGCTGGACGACCAATTTAGTAGGCCTGGATTGGATCAAGCACTTCGACTACCATACAGCGCCTCGTACAAAGGGCAAATACCAGCTATTGATCCTCGACAGCCACGAGAGCTACCACTCGACCGAATTCGAGCGCTATTACCAGCAGAACAATATCATCATACTCTATATACCTCCGCATTCCTCCTATATCCTCCAGCCACTTGATGTTAGGTGCTTCAGGCCGCTGAAGAAGGCATATAGTTACCTGGTTAAGGACTTGATATATATATATATCAACCACGTCAGTAAGCTGGAGTTCCTCTATAGCTTTCGCGAGGCCTTCTTTGCTTCTATCACCGAAAAGAATATCCAAGGCGGCTTCGGAGGGGCTAGCCTTGTTCCATCCGATCTAGAGAGGGTGCTTTCCAAGCTGGATATCAGGCTTCGTACCCCAACACCCCCGTCCTCCCAGACCAGCACTTCACAGCCTTGGGTCTTCCAGACACCTTACAACCCCCAAGAAGCCGACTCGCAGTTAACACTCATCAAGACTCGCATTGCCAACCATCAAAACAGCTCCCTAACTTCGATTTTGGCTGCTGTGGACCAGCTTGCCAAGAGTACAATAGCTGTGATGCACTAGGTGGCCCTCCTTCGGGCTGAGAACGCTTCGCTCCGTAAGGCCAACGAGGCGCTAAGCAAGCGCCGGAGAGCCAAAAGAACACGTATGCAGCTTCGAGGGTCACTTGCTATATAGGATGTACAGGGTATATTGGGTCATGGGGCTGTAGGTGGGGAGGGAGTGCAAGAAACGCAGCCGGGTAGTGGTGGTGCAGGGGGGGGTCGTACGAGGGTTCGGCGCTGTGGTATATGCGGTAAGCCTGGCCATAATGCCCGCACTTGCCAGGAGGCTGCAGAAGCATCTGATTTAGCTGCTTCTGATGTAATTGTAGTAAATTCCTAGTGTTGTTGTGTGGCAATTGAGGGTAGTTGTAAGAGGGTAGTAGAGAGTGCGCGGCTCGCTGATATGCGCGACTCGCTGATAAGATACGTTAAGGGTAGAATCTATAGTTGGCGAAGAATGGCGTTATCTTGATACTCTCGTTCAGGGCGTTATTCAGGGCAAATTCGGCGAGCGGTAACCATTGGACCTAGTCGTCTTGCAAGTAGGAGATGTCACCTTAGGTCCTATTCTAGGAAGGCGTTGGCTCTTTCGGTCTAGCCGTTAGTCTCAGGATAGAACGCGGTCGACAGTAGCGCTTTCGAGGCCAGCCGGCGGGTCAGGTACTTCCAGAAATTGGAAACGAACTACGGTCCTCTATCGGATATAACCGTCGTTAGGAGCCTATGCAGCTTCCAGACGTGTCTTAGGTATAGGAGGGATACCTCCTTAGCATCGCAGGTATCGCGGCAGGCGATAAAGTATTTTATCTTAGTCAGGCGGCAGACGATAACCAGTATTACGTTATAACCTTCGCTCTCTAGTAAATATATAATAAAGTCTATCGATATGTCCTTCCAGGCTCTCTCGGGAATCGGTAGCAGTCTCAAGACTCCCTAGTAGGCTTTGCGGGAAGATGTGATCCGGGTGTAGGTATAGCAGTTGGACACCTAGCGTTCGACGTAGGTAAGTATCCTAGGCCAGTAATAGTCGCGGGACAGGGCCTCATACGTATATACTTGCTTTATATATCTAGCGATAGCGCTCTTATAGTAGGAACGGACTAGTTTAGCGTACAACTCAGGGTAGTTCGGGATATACAGGCGGTCTCGATAGTACAGGTATCCTCCCTAGTCCTCGTACTCTACGAGTATAATACCCAGGTAGCGGCTCTATAACTTTCTTAGCGCTTCTAGGACAGACTTCGGTTTTTTGTCTACCTTATACCCCTCGACAAACAGGTCCTTGATATCTGGGGGCAGTAGCGGCGTAGTTCTCCCAGGTAGCAGAGCAGGGTAAGGGGGTTCTATCAGGGCTAGTATCTCTAGTCTAGTCTAGGAGCAGGTAAGGACGTTAAGCTAAAGAGGCTCTACGAACCGTACTCGTTCCTTTTGTAGCGTTGGGTCTAGAGTTGGCAACTGGTCTGGAGTCGGCGTCGTGGGCGGCGTTAGTAGTGTCATAATCCGGGGATCCAGGTTCGAGCGCTTCAGGACTATCTGACTTTGGTGCAATAGGCGTTTATCCCCCTCCTTAGGCAGGTCCTCTAACCTTCTGGTCAGGGTATCTAGTTTCGTACCCTACTTCCCGGGTTAGTAGGTAATTATAAAGTTGAACCGGGACAGGAACTTAGACTATCAGGCCTAGCGGTAGTTCAGGAGCTTGGTCGTAGTGAAGTACTCCAAATTATAGTGGTTAGTAATAACTTTGATCGGGGAGCTTATACCCTCGAGTTCGGGCCTCTACTCCTCGAAGTAATAGATGATTACTAGTAGTTCTTTGTTATAGATCTCGTAGTTATACTCCGTCGTAGAGTGGTTCTTAGAGAAGAATATAATAGGTCTCAGGATTCTATCGTCTCTATATTGCGACAGCACGCTAGTAGAGACATAATCAGAGGCGTCAGTTTCCAGGATAATCTCCTTTTCCTAGTCGAACAGGGCCAGGACAGGGGCAGAGGTGAAGGCCTCCTTCAGGCGGTTAAAGGACTCATTGCAGGGTAAGTCCCAATAGAACTTCACGTCCTTCTATATCAGGTTAACAATTGGCGCGATAATCTTGGAGAAGTTACGTACAAAACGCTAGTAGAAGTTTCCAAAGCTAATAAACGCTTGAATATCGGTCAGGTAGGTCGGGGTGTTCCAGTCCCTAATCGTCTATACTTTCTTAGGGTCTATCCTGATGCTGTAGCAGCCAACGATAACCCCGAGGAACGTTGTTTCCTCCCTGAAGAATTCGCACTTCTAGATCTTTGCGAATAGGCTAGCTCTCCTTAGAGCTATCAGGACCTTACGGACTTAGTTCAGGTGTTCCTCTCTAGTATAGCTATAGATCAGGATATCGTCTAGATATACGGTATAGAAAATGTAACAGGCTCAGCCCTGCAGAGGCCTCGGTGACCCTCGGCCAACCCCTGAATATCTCCTGGCCAACGACTCCATCAACAACCCCATTATACTTACCCCTTTTTACGCTTAGCGTCTCCCTCTGGTCAGAGGAAGACCTTTGCAACGCGTTGGTGCTTTTCTCCGTTTTCCTTTTCTTTCTTCAAGCTTAGTTGTACTCGTAGAGTCGTCATCAGATAGTTGCAATATACTCCTGAGACCGTTACAGATACTCTCTTTAATAGAGCAGATAAAACAGGGATATATTATATTACGACTCTCAGGACAAGGAAGGAACAGAACGCCTATATAGTAGAGCTAGTAGCTATAGCGATAGCGCTAAAGAATATACCGCCTAGTACTATCTATAGACCTGTTACCGTCGTTATAAAGAGCCTATTAGTACTCGTAGCTATCCGACAACCGTAGTAATAGTCTAGCCAAAGCATTATATAGTAGATCTACAAATTAGTAAAGATACTAAAGTAGGGGGGAAACTCTATCGACTTTATATAGATCCTAGCGGAAACCGACTTTGCACTAGGAGCTAAGGCAAAAACGGCAGCGTAGAGTATAACAAAGCGGAGGTAGCTACTAGACTCCTAACTATACTAGGCAAAGTCGACAACGATCAGGCTCGCATTAGCTAAATAATAACAAGGGAGAAGGCTCCTAGAGGAAGTAGGCAAGTTCTCTAAAGCTATAGATATAGTATTGCCAGGCAAATATATACGCGAGCTCTACGATAAGCTAAAGCGGAGAGAGGCTAATATACTAGCGTAACTCCGAACGGGAATAACAAGGCTAAGAGGCTTTCTAAGCAGGATAGGAGCTGCCGAATCCGACCAATATACCTATAGGTATATAAGGGAAACAGTAGGATACTTTCTCCTACAATATAGGAGAGAGATAGCGCTAAGGGAAGACATACTATAATACACAATAATAAGGCGAGGGAGCCTCTCGTTCTACCTAGAAGGGAAAGCACCGTTAGATTCAAAGTAGTAGTCACCAGATATAGGAGCAGTCCGCGCGACGATCAAGTACGCGCTAGCAACGGGAAGACTAGAACCGGACGATGATGAGCAAGGACCGAGCCAGACGCAGTAACTCTAGTTCACGAGTAATAGAACAGACTGGAACCTAACCAACACCACATTATATAACCTCACCCAGCAGGTCCCGCTTTAGCTGCAGAAGATAGGACGCTGAACACTTGGAGAATGCAGCCTCCAAGTCGATCTGCTCACAACTGAGAAAAGAGGTACGAGGTAGCGTTATACAAGGCAAATAACTATAAGGGCTTGGACGAGGTCAAGACAAAGCGGAGGAATCGGATGTACTTAGCGTGCCAAGGCCCTTTAGGCTTAGTGCCTCCGGGCGAAATAAAATCCATTCATCTGAAAACAACTAGGGGGTTTGGCGCTCAAGGTCCGGTCACCCGCTTCCTCCCTGTGGTTCCCATTCCCAATTGTGCCTCAGAAGGCCGGGCAAGCCGGGCCGGGTTGCGTCCATGACCCCATTTTAATTCTGCAGTTGGGACCCTAAGAGCAACAACCTGCCTAAAATGAAAAGAAACCGCTCGCCAAGGGGCTTTGCCCAGCCAATATTAGCTGCAACACAACACCGGAGACCGCGTTAACCAAAATACCTGTTTGATTGAGACACGCCCATGGCGGTTCAGTGATCAGTCAAAGCACACAATCCAGGCTGGCGTTGCGAGGTTGGCACCATCGGTGTATGCCATGTATCTCTGTTCACGACGAGATGCCCAGGAGATTGTTACCTCTGACCAAGGGACGATAAGTATTCTCATCATAAGAAATCCCTGCAAGCAGAGTTTACTGTATGGGTGAGCAGCCTTGCGGTGGGCAAGTGAGAATAGGATATGCCAGTGTTGGAAATGAGGAAAACCTGGGCCAGGCTCCATCCGGTTGCATACAACTGACGAGTGGGACACGAGAGTGGTGGGAGAGCACGTCGCATACAGGCTGTTGAGCCCTTATGTGCGTCACTAATACGTTCATACCAAGACTACATCACAGGCCTGCCTTAGAAATGAGCCGACAAATCTGTCTTTTCCTCTCGTATAGCTTCCTGAACAGGCAGGCGTGGTGGATTCGGACACTTCGCGGCCATCGACATCTCGAAGAGAGTGCGAAGCCGAGGCTGCGTGCATCAACTTGCTCGACAGGGTCTTTGAAATTGTCAAGGGTGAGAGACGTAAGCGGGAGGAAATGAAGTATATAAGGGAGGTTCGAGGCGCTTCAAGGGAGCCGAGTTGATCAGGCTATCCAGCTTGTGTTCAAGAGCTCTCACCCCAGCGACATTCATACCATACCCTCTTTTGTTTTCTCGGGTTTGATAGACCCGAAGCACCAAAATCTTCAACATGGCCACCGCCTTTGGAGTCTTCACCGGAATCATCACCATCCTAGGGTTCATCCAGTCTATTATCCCGGACAGACCCAACCAGTATGAGACCAAGTTCCGCATTCACGTCGCTCTTGATGGGCCAAACGGCCCCACGAACGCTGGGGGTGACGCGCCGGACATCCGTGTCTGGAACGATGTCGGCCAGTTCCTCGGGGGGACCTATGACCCCGGCAAGGTGAAGTCCGGCTCGTTCCGGGACGTGACAGTCCGCCTGAGCCAGCCCAACCAGCCCACGTACGCGCTGTTCACGGGCAACGACGATGCTGTGTGCATCGCGTACATCACCAATAGCTGGGCCGACGGGCAAAAGTATGCCTGGGTCGGAAACTGGGCCGACGCCTGGGCCTGCAAGAAGAGTTGGTAAGAGCCCCCTTCTTCGCTCGTGTTGTCTGTGACAACTTTCTCAGTTCTAACATTGGTATGTCGATCATAGGTATTATTCCAACGTCCCACTGGATGGCAGGTATCTTAACTGCGCCTGGATCGATCGCAATGGGGACCAGCGCGAGACAGCTTTCCAGACGCACATTCATGAATTTGCTGATGTTCCTGCCAACAAAGGCAAGAATGTCAATTAGTAAGCTCGCTTACCATGTCCCCCAAGCTCCCTGGATCCGACGACTGATTGTGAATTTTCCAGTTACTGCGGCGACAATCCTTCTCTCCGCTGGTACACGCACTGGGAGCCCAACTCGATCACGTACTGGGTTCGTACGGCCAGCAAGCGACTCAAGCGAGGTCTCCAGGGTCGTGATGAGACGGCCGTTGCCGTGGGCCCGGTGAAACCCGGAGCGAGCTCCGCAAGGCAGCCGGCCCGCGGCCGGCCTTCAACGAGACCCGTCTCGTCCGGTCCCCTGTTCCGGAGCACAGCGCCGTCAAGCTGTGCGAGAGCGACACTTCGCTCGGGCCCGATCTGGTCTCCCTGCACGAGGGCAAGTTCTGCGACATGACCACCCGTGAGGTCCTTCCGCTTTGCACACCAGGCATGGCCGTCGACTGCTTTGACGACGGCAACAAGTCTCTCAGGGCCCGCGGCGGTGCCATTTCTGGTCGCAACGCCCCCGTGGAGAAGGAGTACTCCGAGGTTCTGGAGTGGGGTGCATAGATGTGATTCTTGCTCCATGTTGGGCCAAGGATTCGGAATCGGTTTTGTCGCTTTTTCATTTTCTTCCTTTTCTTTGGAAAGAATGTGTGGAGACAAAAGAGGCAGTCTGAGAGGGTAGCGGGTTCATTTGTTAATTGTTCCTGAGTATTATGTACAGACGATAGGGAAATGGAAGGTTTGTACAACCCTCAACTCTCGTGTTATGTATGGGGAAGGTGAGCTCTCCTCTAACCTAGACAATGACATAGTTACAAGTAAGGGCCAGTTTAATTAGTAGCTGGGTTAGTAACGACCTATCCCGTTCCTAGTGTTAAATGCTTTTGTCCTTTCTTCCCTATCACCCCCTCTCACCCTGTCAGCGGGCAACCTAACTCCTATCCCCCATTCTCCGTCGGATTCTACTAGAATCCCATAGGTATCACAACGCTGACTGGCTCGCAATCAGCCGCTGACTATAACCCTAACCCTGCCCCGCTTTCCCATGCGATATTGGCAAATATCCACACGGACGTGATGCCTGGCAGTGTGGTTATTCGGTAATAACCACATCAGTCGCTGATCGGGGGATCTCTGGCCCTCTGATTCGTCAATTTGAGCCATCATGAGGGTGTTCGATATCGTGGATGCCCCCTCTGGATGCGGCGCATTGCGTGCATTCTACATCCTATACGCGCAGGCTGTAACATGGCCCGCCGAACGCTCCGCAAGCCAACGCCGGCGCCGGCGCCGGCGCGAGCGACCCTGCCGTCCATCACGGTCCTTACAGGGTCTTCGGAACCGGAAGAACCCGGCCCCAGCAACGCGGTCGCGGCGCCGACACGCCAAGGCGGCGCTGCCCGGAACCGGAACATCAACATCAGCAACGACGTCGAGTTGGAAGACAACCTCCACCGCATACATACCACTATTCACGCTGAGCGACCGATGACTACAAAGCGGGCCTATACGCCGAAGCAGGAGTTCCGGAGCTTCTGCCGGGCCCGGGGCTTCCAAGACGGGGACACGGTTACGGAGAGCAAGCTCCTCTTGTTCCTTGAAAAGGAGGTTATATATCGCCCCCTCCGAGGTCCGAGCCGGAAGCTATAGCCCGGTTTCCCGGCTAGCGAGGCCCGCTTATACTAGCGGTCTATCCGGGCGTATATCACGGCAATTACGGATCTATAGTAGCAATAACATGTAACGGTCTCAGGAGTATATTGCAACTATCTGATGACGACTCTACGAGTACAACTAAGCTTGAAGAAAGAAAAGGAAAACGGAGAAACAAGCCAACGCGTTGCGGAGGTCTCCCTCTGACCAGAGGGGGACACTAAGTGTGAAAGGGGTTAAGTGTAATGGAGTCGTTGATGGGGTCGTCGGCCGAGAGATGTTCAGGGGTTGGCTGAGGGTCACCGAGGCCCTTACGGGGCTCAGCCCGTTACACTTCGCACCTAGAGGGGGGATACTATCACGGCGGTTCACGCCGTGCCTGTCAGAACCCACAAGTGGAGCGTGCTGCACGGACCACTATAGGTTGAAGATCTTGCACCTCGCTATCGTCAGACCTATATATAGCTCTTTGAGCTACGTCTTGACTATCAAGCCTGCCCTTACCGACGGAATGGAGCCCGAGACTGTAGCTTAGCCTGAATACACTGTCACTTAACCACCTGCCTGTCCTGCCCATGACATTAGCAGTGCTTACCAACTAGTGCTTACAGCTAGGATGGTTCCTAGCCCAGTTCAAGAGAGCGAAGACGGTAGTCCTTCAGAAGCCGGGAAAACCACTAGAGACCTATAAAACCCCTGGTGGCTACAGGCCTATCGCCCTCCTCCCTACCCTTGGGAAGGTGATAGAGGCTGTAGTTGCGCAGCGGGTTACTGCCGCAGCGGAAACCTACGGGCTACTGCCAGCCGAACAGATGGGTAATAGGGAACATAGGTCTACTGAATTGGCCGTACGGCTAGTGACTGCGCAGGTGTAGGAGGCTTGGAGACAGCAAGCTACAGCCTCCCTCCTATAGCTAGATATCTCAGGGCGTTTGACACTGTCAACCACATCCGGCTACTAGCTACTCTGCGGGACCTTGGGTTCCCTAGATAGCTAGTAATTTGGGTGCAGGCCTGGCTCGGGTGTAGGGTAGCTACCCTACACTTCGATGGGAAAACAACAGGGGATATTCCAGTGCTAGCAGGAGTCCCCCAGGGGTCGCCACTAACGTACATTATAAGCGAGTGTGCAATATAAGCGAGTATGCAATTTCCACGCGACGCGCCACCTCTCTCCTCAACACCAACTCTTTTCCACTATTCAACATGCCTGCTACTTTAGATGAAGGCAGGGTAATTCTAGCCCTCCGGGCTCTTCAAAACGACAAAAGCCTAAAGGTTTCGGCCGCAGCCAAGATCTATAATGTCAACCGTATGACCTTGGCCCGACGACGTGCTGGCCGACCTGCACGATATGATATGACGCCCAAATCGCGCCGGCTCACCAATGCCGAAGAAAAGGCTATTGTTCAATACGTTATTGAGCTATATGCACGAGCTTTTCCACCGAGACTACGTAGTATGGAAGATATGGCCAACCAGCTGTTACGCGAACGCGACGCGCCCCCTGTCGGCAAGCTCTGGGCACACAAATTTGTCAAACGCCAGCCAGAGCTCCGTATGCGTTATATACGTTGATACGACTACTAGAGGGCTAAGTGCGAGGATCCAAAGGTCATTAGCGCGTAGTTTACACTCGTACGGAATGTTATAGCCAAGTACGGCATCGTGGATAACGACGTCTATAACTTCGACGAGACCGGGTTTCTAATAGGTATGATCTTCGCGGGGATAGTAGTTACAACCTTAGACAGTCTTAGCAAAGCAAAACTAGCTTAGCCTAGCAATCGCGAATAGGCAACAGTAATCTAGGGAGTCAATACTCTTGGCTGGGCCATCCCTCCCTTTATTATCCTAGCCGTGCAATACTACCTCGCCAACTAGTATACCGAGTATAACCTCCTAGCCGACTAGCGTATCGTAACCACCAAGAACGGCTGGACGACCAATATGGTAGGCCGAAATTGGATCAAGCACTTCGACTTCTATACAGCACCCCGGACAAAGGGCAAATACCGGTTATTGATCCTCGACGGCCACGAAAGCCACCACTCGACCGAATTCGAGCTCTACTATAAGTAGAACAACATCATCACGCTCTATATGCCTCCGCATTCTTCGCACCTCCTCCAGCCACTCGATATTAGCTGCTTTAGGCCACTAAAGTAGGCGCATAGTCGCCAGGTTGAGGACTTGATGCGCGCGTATATCAACTACGTGAGCAAGCTCGAGTTCCTCTATACCTTCCGCGAGGCCTTCTTTACTTCTATGACAGAGAAGAGCATACGGGGTAGCTTTTCAGGGGCTGGACTTCTGCCATACGATCCAGAGAGGGTACTTTCCAAGCTGGATATAAAGCTTCGTACCCCAACACCTCCGAACTCACGGCCCGGCACTGCACAATCTTGGGCCTTCCAAACACCACAGAACCCCCGAGAAGCCGAGTCGCAGTCAACGCTTATTAAGACTCGCATTGCCAACCATCAAAACAGCTCCCCGACTTCGATGTTGGCTGCTGTTGACCAGCTTACCAATGGTACAACGGCAGTAATGCACCAGGTGGCTCTCCTTCGGTCAGAGGTCTCTTCGCTCCGTAAGGCCAATGAGGCACTAAGTAAGCGCCGGAGGGCCAAAAGAACACGTGTGAAACTTGGAGGATCACTTACTATACAAGATGTACAAGACCGACTGGACCAGAAGGCCGTGGGGGGGGAGGCAGTGTAAGAAACGCCGCCGGATGGTAGTGGTGCAGGGGGGGCTCGCACGAAGGTTCGGTGCTGTGGTATGTGCGGCAAGCCTGGCCATAATGCACGCACTTGCCAGGGGGTCGCAGGACCGTCTGATTTAGCTGTTTCTAATGTAATTATAATTAGTTCCTAGTGTTATTGTATTGCAATTGAGGATAGTTGTTGTCGGGTAGTAGAAAACTGCACACTCGCTTATATTGCACACTCGCCTATAATGTACGTTATCACTAGTACTGTTTATTCTCTACATTGCATCCCTATACCAGGCTCTGAGGGAGGCACACCCCCTGATAAGTATCGTAGGCTTCGCTGACGACACCAACCTTCTGGCCTTTGGGAGATCTTCGGGGGACAACAAAGCCCAGCTGCAGAAGGCGTGGGAGACTTGTCTTCAGTGGGCCAAGACCCGGGGGATGGCATTTGCGACCTAGAAGTGCGAACTCATCCACTTCAACAGAGGAAGGAAATAGTGGAAGACTGCTATAGACTTAGCTATCCCGGAGGGGGGCTTTAGTTCTATTAGCCCGGTTGAGTCGGCTAGATTTCTAGGGGTCTGGCTGGACTGGAAACTTAACTGGCGAGCTCACCGCAGTGCAGTGGCTAGGAAGCTTCGTACCCAAGTGTAACAGGATACTCTGGACAAGTCAAGAGAGGTAGCATCAACACTAGCATCGCAGATGTGTCAAAGATGAATCGAAGATATGCGCATCAACAAGAGTCTCCCATTTGCATCGGCTGCATACAAGAGACTGATCCTCGAAGAGGAGAAACCCCTCCTCTCGCGGATCAGCGGCCCTGCATCATTGATATGCTCACGCAGGGATCTCGCCCATGACTCGTGCCTCCATCTTACAGCTCTCCGCCACTTTTTTCTGCGTACCGTGGGGCTGTGACAGCAAGCCCCGACCTTGGAGGGAATCTCTCTTTCCCCTCCTTAAGGGTCAGCTCTTAGAGCTGATAGCCGGAGAATACTCAATGAACACTCCTTCCCTTCGAATAGTCCTCGATCTCCTAGTGAATTAGTGACGATTCCATCTTCCTTGACGTCTTCGGAGTATCCTCTAACATCCACCAACGTGTTGCAAATCTCGTCCTTGGCCAACCAAACATGTTTGCGGCCCTACTCTATAGTCTATACATCTTGGCAAGTTGCAAGGTGCAGCAACTGGGCGTGCGGGTTAACAACGGCAATCCCACTCTTTCCATCAGACCTACAGCTCTCCTCGCCAACAAACAACGTCGGTGCAAGTCAAGCCATTTTCTCTCGGTAGTTTTGAAGTTCATCTCAGTTGTGACAGTGCACTTGTCTGAGCACCTGTCTGAGCGGGAGAGGGCACTTGCCCCAACTGCCCCACTTGCTCTGGCATTAAACCTCTTGATCGCGAGACCTCTTCCAGCTTCTCTTCTTCCTTTTTCCCATCTTGTGATTTTACACAATAGAGAGGTCTTTCCGTAGCTTCTCCTCGGCCAATGGCCCTCTGCTCGTGACATCAGTCAACTTCGTTTGGGTCGTTTACAATTTTTTTTAAAGACGACTGAGCGTATGGACTAGAACGGCAAGGGTGTGACGAACGAGCAAGGTCACCAGGTGCAAGCCACTAGTTTAACCCACTCAATTGTGCGAATTAGCTAAGGAAGGAAAGGAATCTCAGAATGGGAGCTTTGAGCGCTGGTTGGAAATGGAGCGCGAGCTGGCTGTGGCCCATGCGCGCGCTACTCCCCAAATAGAATGGTAGGCGCACAGTTGTCAGCACCGACTGCGTACACTGCCGAGCCGCGCCATAATTCAGGGACCTCCAGTGCTCAACGTGCTACAGAGATCAAGAACCTAAACGGAGTTAGGTCTGCTGCCGTTGAAGACGCCCTGGAAGCATACCGGGATAGCCGGGGTCCTCAAAGTCCACCCACGGCGTACTTCTACTGCTCTCGCAACCCCGCCGAACCCGGACGCTCCGATCCCAAAGAAATCCTGGCAAGTGTTGCTCATCAGCTCTCTTGTCTCGAACCCGGCTTTCCACTGCTCCAGCCGACAGTGGCAGAGTATAGAAAGCTCGAGAGAGGAGCCTTTGCTCAGAGGTCACTACGGCTAGAAAAGAGTTGCGCTCTTATCTTACAGCTGGCCAAGCACTACCCTGTGGTAATCATCATAATAGATGCCCTCGACGAATGTAACCCAGCTACGCGGCACCAATTCCTCAATCCGATGGAGTCTATCCTTCGGGATTCTTCCAGCCTCGTCAAGATATTCGCCTCTAGCCGTAACGACAAAGATATCGTGTTCAAACTCCAGGAATACCCCAACCTTGAGCTGTCGTCAGATAGGAACTCAGGTAACATCGCCAAGTTCGTTGAAATCGAGACGAATTCCATGGTCGAGAGCGGAGCTATGTTACGGTATAGCACAAGCAAGGAAGAACTGCGGCAGAGAATCATCAAAGAGGTCACCAACGGTGCGCACGGCATGTAAGTTTATGCATGAAACAATGACAGTATAGTACTTACAGCGCCTCGGCAGGTTCCGTTGGGCTACCTTGCAGCTACAAGCACTATGTGATCTTAACTCCGATGCTGCGGTTCGCGAAAGGATCGGACGTCTACCACCGACACTAGAAGACCTTTACTGGGAATCCCTCGAGAAGCTCGGCAACTACCAGGCTGAAGCCGACCGCAAATACGCAAGACATGCCTTAGGGTGGCTCCTCTGTGCCCGTAGAAAGCTGAAGTCGGACGAATTTCTTACTGCCGTCTCGGTTGCGGTACCATCAGGCGGCCATCTGACCAAAGAACAAGTCTTGGGACTCTGCCACAATTTCGTCATTTTCGATCAGGCGCTCGGCACCTTCCATTTCGCATATCTCTCAGTCAGAGAATTCTTGGAGAAACAGGCCGCATATGCTTCCTCTTTGACCAACGCCTGGGCGGCAGAAGCCTGCCTCCTGACACTGATTGGCCGCGCTAAGGATGGCTCGGCGACTCACCTCCCTTCAGACCGGAAGGATCACCTTAACCAGAACAATAGAATGGCCTCGTACGCAAATATATACTGGGCGCCGCATTGCCAGGCAGCCGCCTCACAAAGAACACGGAGCCAACTAAAAACACTGTTATCTGAGTTTGTATCAAGCCAGATTACTCTACAATCGCCATTCTTTCTATGGACGATGCAATTGAGGCATCTGCCCTGGGATATGGACTTCCGGATTCGCGAAGGACTGGAAGATTACTGTAGTACGCTATGGCCTTCGCCGATCTTTGCGGCGTTCGCCTTTGATATCTCCGAAGTCATTGAACAGGGTAACGCTGGCTTGGTGGATATTACACTTAGAAACAACGTGGGCAATAGTCCTCTAGATATTGCCGTACAATGCGGAAGTTGCGAGGTCTTAAAGATATTACTAGGGATTAATTCTATTAAAGTCACAGAGGAGGTGGTCAAGGCTGCCGCTAGGAACAGGGAGAGCGGGGGACAGGTGATGGCCCTTCTACTTGAGAAGCGAGGAGACGACGTCGCGATTACAGAGGAGGTAGTCAAGGCCGCTAGGAACGGGGGGAGCGGGGAAGAGGTGATGGCCCTTCTGCTTGAGAAGAAAGGCGTTGTCGACAGGTCGACAACTCGTAGTTGTGGACAAGCTTCTTGGGCTCTGGGGACTATCAGCGCTTTGGTGTTACTCCTTTTCATCGGCCTTCAACCAATTTTTAGAGCCTGGATCTGGCTTAGTATCAAGGTTAGGGTCTATTTTCTTATGTAAACAGGTCCGTATTTAGACCGATAGTGAACAAAACCTTGGGCTACTTTTGCAATAGGTGGTTAACTCCATTATCTGCTATTTCTGGAGCTAGTGTGATGGTCTATACATTGATGTTATACAAGGTGAGGTAAAGATTGACAAAGTTACTTCAAATAAAGAGAGGAAGAAAAGAGAAAACTAGATGACGAAAAGAAAGAGCAGTTCTTATGCTCATATAAGGCCCCTCTTCCGTGGCTATTATGGAAAGCACATAACTATGAAGATCTATGGGATATCATACCCTCCTCCCGCTTCAGCACTCGCTCCTCGCGTATATTATATACGCTAGTGGCTCGTACGCAGGTTGGCGGCTATTGTCTATATATCACGGAGGCGATCTTGTATATTGGTTAGCGGACGACTACTCACTGTTCCGTTGGCTGGGCAATGTCGGTTGGCGGGAAAAGAGGGAGGGCCGAATCACCATGTGTGGGCGATACTAAAGAGCCGCTTTGGGATGGTAGAGAGCGATGGTGGTGCTCTCGAGTCGTGTTCCTTGGCCCTGCTGTTCCGCGGGGTAGCAGCTCCGGTTTGTTACGAATCACTGTGGTGCTGGAGATGGCGATTGTGGTGGCGGGGGAGGATGCTGCGGCGGGAGGAAGTTGCCGGAACTCAGGGACAGGCCCGCGCTAATATTTGGTCCTACTGCGAGAAGATGGCAATTTTCTGCTCACCTCCCATTGGCGGGGGGTCAGGCGCAAGCTGGTCAGGCAAGGCTGAGTGGTGAGACAGAACCCAACTTTACTTCCAACTTGCTATTCCCGCTCAACTCTCACTGTCGTTGATCTACCGCCACCCGACAGAAACCAGAAATGCGTCGCCTCTATACTACCAAGCTCCACCTCGTCGAGTTCCAGGGCCAAAGGATCTTGCCCTCCGCCAGCCCACCCTACGCCATCCTATCTCACATATCGGCTGAGGAGGAGGTCTCATTCCAGGATGTCCAGCAAGGGCTAGCCTAATCACGGCGGTGTTACGAGAAGGTGGCCGGCGCCTGGGCGTTGGCAGTATACGACGGGCTCGAATACCTTGTATGTCGCTGTCGACGTGTTTGGTTTATGGTAATTCTAACGGCGTCATTAGTGGATCGATACCTGCTGTATCGACAAGTCGAGCTCGGCCGAGCTCTCGGAAGCCATTCCCTCTATGTTCCGATGGTACCGCAACGCCGGAGTGTGTTACACATTCCTGAGCGACGTCGACGCCGACGAAAACCCCGACTCCGAGGCAAGCAGCTTCCGCAACTCGTCGGCATCACCCGGATCAGCGCAAGCTACTTTACAACCGGCAACCTTACCTAATTCTCGGCCGTACAAAAGATATTTTGGGCCGCCGACCGCGAAACCACCCGTCTCGAAGACGAAACATACAGCCTACTAGGCCTATTTGACATCAACATGCCGCTGCTCTACGGCGAAGGCGAGGGCGCCTTCCAGCGGCTGTAGGAGGAAATCCTCCGCCAGTCCGAAGACGACTCCCTTTTCGCCTATTACGACTCTCCCCTATTGGGGTTTGAACCCGGAGGTTTCAGTGACAGTGCAAAGGACGCTGTGAGGTTGAGAAAAAACACCCTGCACCTGGCTCGGTGTGGTGGTGTTGGTGCGGTCACGGGGCAAACTTTGGAATGTAGAAGTCCGAGCGGCGAGGAGAGTGTGGAAGGCCGTATGCTTGGTCCACTACTTGTGCGGGCTGCCCTGCTTTGCTTGGTGGTCTGCCCCACTTCCAGATATGTACTGTAGCCATCTTTCCGCCTGGCCTGCGGCCACCAGTTTCCCTTCTCTATAGCTTCATCATCACCAGTTTCCCCCAGCCTCACACTACTAGTAAGCCCCATTGTGTAGTGACTCTATGGACCATAGTTCGGACTTTGCAACTCTTAAGACGACTGCTGGCTGCTAGTCGCCCCTCTTCCTAGTAGTACAAAGTCAAGTTCATTCACGATCTACTTGGCGACTAGTTTAACCTCCCCTGACGCTTCCACTACACGGACTTCTGCATGAAGTCAGCTATAACCTCCCGCAACCGTTTCCAGCCCTGAAACTGGCTCTGCACTACCGGTCCGACATATACACTCGCCGGATGCCAGTTCGCCAAGTTCCACATATCCTCCAAATTAACATGCCTCCACCACATACACGGCCAAACATCATCAAGCAACACCGACCCGAGGACCTTGACCATCCCTCGAGAAAGCTGGAAGCCCGGGCCTCCGCGGCCTGACTCGTCCACTTCTTCCCTCCCAACCCATACGAAACCGCTCAGATCCGCCTCATGCACGAGCGTCGGCGCAGGCGTCGCAAACGCGTCTGTAATATACGAATTAATGCAGGTCTGGTCGGCAACCAAGAACGCCGGGGCGTTCAAGCCGTCCAGGCCAGCCCCCTCATTCTCGTGCAACGCCTTGAAGTGCTTCCTCGCACCCTCAATGTCCCCCTCGGCAATCCCACACTCCCTCCCATCCACCCACCGAATCTCCATCTTCTCCCTGACCGCCTCCACCCCCGCGACCCCGGCCCCCCAGTTCTTGACATCCGCCTCGAACCTCCGCACAAACGCCGCCCACTGCTCATCCGAGTAGCCGGGCCCGTACCACAGCCGGTACGCCACGAACCCCCACTTCGTATACCTCGGCGGCCGCCCGTCGCTCTGCGGCTCCATAGACCGCCTCAGCGCCCCAACCCACAGCTCCTCCCGCACGGGCTCGGCCCCCCCCCCCCTCAGCTCCCTCCGCCCCTGCGCGTACGCCGCCCTCACCGCCCGCACCGGCGCTGCGACGCCCTCTCCCGAAAACGCGCCGACGCGCCCCGCGACAGCAGGGGTTGGGATACTCAGCAGCTCCTGACGTACCAGGTGCGCGACGCGCTGGTGATACACCTCGTTACGCTGCACGACGTCGGCCGGGTAGTTCTCCGCAAGCGGGGTCGCGCCGTGGCTGCGGATGTAGGCCGGCCAGTTGACGAGCGGCGGGGACGCGGCGTGCTGCCAGTGCGGGAGGGTTGTTTTGAAGCCCACGAGCGGGAGGAGGAGCGTCTCGTCGAGGCGGCGGATGATGTGCGAGAGGTTCTGGAACTGCGTGACGAGGGCGTCCTGTTCGGGGCTTGGTTGTGTTGCGCCCGGGACGGTGGGGGCGGTTTGGAGCCGGTGGATTAGGGCGTCGGCGATGCGGTCGATGTGCGAGGCCGCCCAGGTGTGGATGCGGGTGGTGATGAAGTGGACATGGGAGAAGAAGAAGTCCGCCCAGAGGTCGGCGAGACGGGGGGTGGGGGATGGGCGCGGGGTGGTGGAGGCGTAGTAGGCGGCCAGGACGGTGTCGAAATGAACGAAGACGTCGTAGCCCTTGTTGTAGGCTTTGCGCATGCTGCGGGAGGTCGCCGGCAGGCTGAAGTGGACCATGTCGCAGGTCTTGAGCAGGTGTTCGACGGCGAGGTCGATGTTTTCCGGGGCGTCGAGCTTCTTTTCCGCCCAGCGGCGGTCCGAGAGGGGGACCATGCCTGTCCAGAGCCGCTGCCGGCAGATTTCGAGTTCGAAGTCGATCTTTGCTGGCTCCGAGACGCCGCCGCCGGAGAAGATGGCTGCAAAGTCGAGCATGTTCTCCAAGCCGGAGAAGGACATGCTGAACCGGTTCATCGCCGAGTCAGTGCGGATACTGTTGGTGTTGTACGGCGCCGGAGCCCAGTCATTGTACGGCTTCATGATTTTGGCCACGTCTTCGGGTGAGAGCGTGGGGATTGTCGTCACCTGGCCATTGGAAAGTCTGTGGCTCGAAAGGAATTCCATAAATCTGACCAAGGTGTTCATTGGCAACGGCGTCTCCTGGATCCAAATCTCGTGGCCCGTCTCGGGCGCGTCGATGGCGTTGACCAGGCCGATGGGCCTGCCGGTTGGCCCGTCTGGGTTGACCCAGGATCGGCGAGACATGGCGATCAGTCTGATTCTGGTGGTTGTGAAGGCAACACGTCGGGAGAAGTTCAAGCTTCTGCGTGGCGCGCATCTGCGAAGCGACGTGCCGATTTTAAGCCAAGAAACCGTCCGCTGCATTCTGCCTGATGAAGTGCCACTCCTGTGGATATGATGCGCGCGCAAGGAGGAGGGAGGAGAACAGAGAGAAACTGGTGATCTTCTTGTTTTGTTGGTTGCAGGCGAGCGAGGAATTAAGCCGCCTACAGAGCCAAAAGGTGTGGGCAACGTAGGGCGGTCTGGTCGGCAGATGGCTGCGTGGGCGGTCAGCCCCGCAGCCGCAACAGGATATCTGGAGATCAGGCAACCACGCCGTCCATTTCTGTTCTTGGCTCTCATTTCACCTCGCATAGGCGGCCCGGGGTCTCATCACCAACAACACCCTTGGCACCCCTCTCGATGGACAGGGGTAGCCATCAACTTCCCGTGCTCCCCGCTGTTCTGCACGATGGTGCTCCTCATAGCCAACGGTCGAGTCGCAGCTCAAGAGATATGAAAGAAAAAAATCAATAAACGTCGTCACCCTGCCCATTTCCCTACTCCAAGAGCCAATACCTGTAACGGTCTCAGGAGTATATTGCAACTATCTGATGACGACTCTACGAGTACAACTAAGCTTGAAGAAAGAAAAGGAAAACGGAGAAAAGCACCAACGCGTTGCAAAGGTCTTCCTCTGACCAGAGGGAGAAGCTAAGCGTGAAAAGGGGTAAGTGTGATAGGGTTGTTGATGGAGTCGTTGGCCAGGAGATATTCAGGGGTTGGCCGAGGGTCACCGAGGCCTCTGCAGGGCTCAGCCTGTTACAATATCCCCCTCCTCTCCCGGCGTTGCTTCCTCTTCCGTGATCTTCCTATGGGCAGCTTCGTACCGGTCTAGGGCCTCCGTCTCCAAGAAGGCGCTTAGCGGTTCCCAGGTAGGCCGTATGTGGCCAGTCTACTTAACGAATACTTCCGTTTCTCCTCCCGTCCTCTTGGACTTGAGGATCTCCTCGACATGCCACTCTTCTTCGCCGTCTAGGTCGTCTACTGATACTATAGCTAGGGGCTAGGTATCGTCTTAGGCTTGTAATGGTAGTAGATCGTCGCCGGCCCGCTTCAGCAGCATAACGTAGAACATATTGTAGATGCCTAGTGCTGTATCCAGACGACAGGCGTACGAACCGACCAGTTCCGTGACGGTATATTTAGCGTTTCTCCAATCGAGTTTTCTTAAGGGCCGGTTGGTTTTGATATTACTTAGTCGTAGCCAGACCTTGTCTCCTACGTAGAACTATTCAGAAACCTGTCGGTCCCGGTTGGCGTATTCTTCTTGACGCTCTTGGGCGGTAGCTATCGTAGCTTATACTACCTATACCGCTTCCTTTAGCTTGGCGACAAAGGCCTCCCTATAAGCTACCGGGGAGTTCCTAGTCATATATAGTTCTCTCTCTCTACTAGTCAGGTTAAGGAGGTCTATATCGTAGCTATATATAAGGAAGAAGGGGCTAATGCCTATTAACATCGCGTTACGGTTGTTGATAGCTAATATCGCTCCAGGTAGTAGCCCTGCCTAATCCTCTTACTAGTATATTATATAGCAGCGTAAGTAGTGCTCTAATACCTAGTTAGCTCGTTCCGTTGCGCTATCGGTTTCGGGGTAGTAGGCTATAGATAACCTACGAGTAATCTTGAGCAACTCGCAAATCCTCTTCTATATATAGCCGACGAACTGGGGTCCTCTGTCGGAGACGATCGCCGAGGGAAGACTATAGTACCGGATAAGGCAGCTAAGTAGTCGATCGGCTATAGCTTCTACGGTTGTTAACGCTATCGCTTTGAAGATTATACTCTTTGATAATCTATCGGTAATGACTATAATAGTATCCGCCTGGTCGGGACCAGACGGGGGCAGCCCTGTAATGAAGTCTATAGAAATCTCACTCCAGATCCGCTCGGGGATCGGAAGGGGTTTCAGTAAGCTACGCCACTTCTCTCTCCAGATAGCTATCCTCCTATATATGTCGTAGTTCCGGAGGAACCTTCGGACGTCCTGGCTCAGACCAGGCCATATAAACTTCCAAGCGATCAGCGACTTTATAAGGTCCCTACCTGGGTATCCAGATATAGCCGAGTCGTATATCTCCTGGATAACTTGGGTCTAGAGTGGTTCGAAGAGCGGAAGCCAGATTTGTCCCCTCTAATAGAGCCGTTTTCCTTCGTCGATTGAACACTCTACGATAGAGATAGGGAGCCCCTACTATAGAGGTAACTGCCTCTCGCTGTCTTTAACTAACTAGCGGATTAGCTAGTAGCGGTTATTAGCTTCGAGTCCTAGTTCCTATAGATCGCTTAGGGGCATATCGGTAAATAGATTCTTAGGGGGGTCTAACTTGTTAGCTTAGTCGTCGTTATCTCTATCTTAGTCACTAGCCTTTATAAATCTAGTACCAACCTTCGTCCTAAGCTTACTAGTCCAGGATTCTGCTTTCACCTCTACTACCCTTATAAGGGTACTAATCTATGCCTAGTAGACAGAGACATAGCCTCTCCGTACCTTCAGGAGCTGGAAGCAACGTCTAGCGAGGTATTCATCGAATCTATCTATCGGTATATCCTAGTCTCTCCTCGAGAGTACGTCGGGTACTATAGCTTCCTTACCCGGCCGATATATCAGTTTAAAGTTATAATAGGCGAGGACCTCTACCTAGTAAACCTGCCGTTCACTTAACTAGCGCTTTTTGTAGAAGTATTCGAGGTTCTTATAGTCTGTCCAAACCTCAAATAATAGTATACTCCAGAGCTTAGAATCCTACTACTCGAGATAGCGGACGACTACTAATAGTTCCTTATCGTAGATTAGGTAGTTGTACTCTACTATATTATTCTTTTTTAAGAAGAATGCTATAGGCCGTAGGATTCCCTCGTTATCGTACTAGGAGAGTGCTCCTCCGATTGCGTACCCCGAAGAGTCTGTCTCGACTACCGTCTTCCGGTCTGGATCCTATTAGGCTAAGATCGGGGCGCTGATAAGAAGAGTCTTGAGTCTCTTAAAGGCTTCCTTGTACTAGGGTGACCAGAGGAAGGGAGCTCCTTTCTTAGTTAGGGCCGTTAGGGGTATTGCTACTGTCGAGAAGTTTAGGACGAACTCTCTATAGTAATTGGCGAACCTAACGAACCCTCTAACTCCCTTGACGGACTTGGGGCGCTCCTATTGCTCTACTACCCTAATCTTCTCGGGGTCGACGTAGATGCCTTTCCCTGCTTCTACAATAAACCCGAGGTATTTAACACTCTTCGTTTCGAAGTTGCACTTATCGATGTCAACCTAAAGGCCCGCTTCCTGGAGTTTCTTTATAATTATCTTGACTTTCTTCCTATAGTTAGAGAGAGAGCTATTAGAGTAGATTAGAACGTTATCGATATAAGCTAAATAGAACTTATCGAGGTATTCGTATAGTATATTGTTGATATATCGTTGAAAGGTAGCTAGTACGCCGGTCAAACCGAAGGGGGTGACTAGCTATTCGTATAAGCTATATCTTGTTTGAAACGCCGTTTTCTACTTGTCTCCCTCCTTGATCCAGATCTTGTAAAAGGTAGTAATCATATCTAGCTTTGTGAACTATCTCGCCTTCGATAGCAAGCGAAGCGTTTTATTAATCAAGGGGAGTAGGTATCGATCTTTATAGGTAATAGCATTCAACCCTCGGTAGTCGATATAAAAACGGAGTCTACCTCCAGGCTTTTTGACGAATAGAACGGGAGCTGAAGCTAGTAAACTGCTCGCCCTGATGAAGTTCTTGTCGAGCAGTTCTATAAGTGTCCTTCGTAGGACGATCAGTTCTTCGCGTAATATCCTATAGAGTAGTCCCTAGGGTAGGGGTTTTTCCTGGCCTTCTTTGTTCTTTTCTAATGGGATCTCGTGGTCTACCCCTAGTCAGGGTAGTAGTAACTGGTCTATAGCGCCCCGGTCGAAGAGAGAAAGGAATTCGTAGTAGTATTATAGTAGCTTCTGGCGTAGGTCGGTATACTTCTTTAGAGCGAGCGCTTTTTCGATGTCTCTCAGGCTTGCACCGAAAACCTATACTAGTTTTATCGGACTATAGGCTTATATTGCCCGGGTCTTCCGGGTCCTCCGTACCAAGGCTCCAAATATACTAGATATCTACTAAGAGATTGAGAATATTGCGTTTTCTTCCTGGCTCCTTTCCTTGACTACTAGGCCTAACGTCCTAATAGTCAGTTCCCCTCGAGATAGGGAGATCGTTACCCTCTTAGCATCTATCTACGGCCGCCCAAGAATGATATCGTCCTCCTGGTCAGGGATAATATAGAAGAAGAGACGGTTCAGTTTGTGGCCGTCGATGTCAGTGTCTATATAGGCTACCTCTCGGATAGTACCCTTGACTATTATATTGACTTGAGCGAGATCGCGAGGGGTAATTGGGATATATAGGAGGCGTAGGCGTCTAGCAAGTAAGAGACTGATAGTAGCAAAGTATAGGCAACCACTATCAACAAGGGCTTTGGTATAACGAATTCTATTAATGCCAAAGTTAATATAGAAAGGTTTACCATCTATCTAGCCCTCGACCTCCTTCTATTCCTGCTTTACCTCCAAGTACTCCTAGTTATAACTTCGACTAGGAGCTACTCTTTTAACTCTTCGTTATCGGTCGTTATCTAGATAGACGAGTCGTCGTCTATATCGACGAGTTCCTCGACCTTAGGGAGCTTAGGTCGTGATTTCTTTGTATATATCCGGGGCTGAGATTCAGGACGTCTTACAGGAAGGAGAGGGCATTCTGAAATCTAATAGCCGTCTCTGCCACATCGTAAATACTATTTCTCCCTGCGGTATAAGGCTATCTCCTTGTTGTCAGCCTACTTCGCCTGCTTCCCTGCTAGATCTATATTTTGCTACTAGACTACTCTACTAATCTTTGTAGGTTCCTGATCTATAACGTCCTAGGGGGGGGTAGTAGCACGGATTTCACTTTACTACTTCGTAGGTCTCTAGCTGGAGGAAGGGCTCTATACTCTCTTATAGGTTTCTTTATAGGTAGGTTACTAGGGGCTATACCGCTAAGAGAATACACGAAACTCGTCGAGGTTGGCGCCTAGGTTATGGAGGGACCGTATATACTCGTTATACTTATTAGGCATATTGAGTTGGCCCTTGAGCTCCCTCCGTATCTCTCTATTAAGGGTTTTCTTGAGATAGCTGATCTTGATAGTAGATGTCCACCCGGCTCCGTCCGTATTAGCTAGTTCCTTCTCAAACTTGGGCAGGAAGGACATAAAGGGTTCCTTGTCCCCCTGGGCTATTGAGCCCAACTTGTCGAGAGCTTTTTAGGTAAGGTTTGGGTCCGAGTAACAAGAGGATAGGTACTACAGAAACTCCGTAGGCTCGGTTATCTCGCTCTACTTGCAGTAGTCGAAGTAGGCTACGGACATTGCTTGTAGGCTCTCTACGAGGCGGGCGAAGATATAGGAGAACTGATCTCTCTTAGTGCCGATTACTAGGCCATCGGTCTCCTGCTTCCATGTCCGAAACTTCCTCCGAGTCCCATCAAAACGGGGGGGGTCCGGAAGGGTCGTCTTTCTCTTCGTCTGGACAGGTAGGGATGGTGATGAAGCAGTGACCGTAGGTGCAGGTGG
>JAPDFF010000152.1:0-25905 GCA_027569505.1 Chloridium humicola | reverse complement strand
TTAGCTGTTTTTGATGTAATTATAGTTGGTTCCTAGTGTTGTTGTGTTGCAATTGACGAGGGTTTCTGTAAGGTAGTGAAAAGTGGTCGACTCGCTTGTTTGGTCGACTCGCTTATCAAATACGTTAGTCATTTGGTTAACGTGATAGCTATGACCCGCAATCACCACCTCGCCCATGGTGCCACTGTAGGCCCGGTCGTTTATGTCGAACCGCAGGGGCAACAAGCCACCTGGGTTAGTTAGCGCATATCTACCCCTCTTCTATCTGCGTGGCCCAGCCCAGCCAGAGAGATTCTTTCAGAGAATCAACGAACAAAATCAACAACACTGAACAACCCTTTGAGTTCCATCCTGGTGGTGATACTTGGTGCTGAATCAATTGCTTCATTCCCCGCGTAGTGGTGCGACACTTGAACCCCCGCTGCTCTGGTGTCATGACCTAGGTACTCAACGCTTATCATTCTGCCGTCTCTCAACTTTGAGCCAACACAAGAAAGCTCCGTTATCTAGACCAACTGTCTATCCGCCTGTGCTACGCCCGGAGCTAGACGTACACTGGGCCGATGTTGCAACAACGAGCCGTTGTGGGACCGTCGATATCACAGCCAACGTTAGTCAGACTCCAGACAAATGCACATTTATGTCAGTTCGGCCAGCCAAACTTGCTGTCACCACCATCTGCTATCATTTTTTACCACGCATCAATTTTCTTATCATAGCATATATTCGCTCACGATGTCAAAACTATTCAGAGACAAAGAAGAATACCTCAAGACACTGAAGAAGTAATATGGCGACCCTGATAATGTCGTCAAAATTTCTCAGGCACTCAAAACCTTGAGTCTCGAGCAGCAGGAGCAAATCTTTACCAAAGTCAAACCTAAGTTTACCCTAGAAGAACCTCGCGTGGACGACCCTAACTACGGTGTCACTCAGCTTCTGCAGCTGGTGAATACTTGTGGACTTGACGACAAGATCTCTGAATTGCTGTATGGGCGCATTCCTGTCAGAACCCCCGAAGAGGTGCTTAGATTGCTGGACGACCTGATCGAGCACCCAACCCGACAGGAATGGGTAAAAGAGATTTACTTGAGCGTTAGAACGCCCATGGCCGACAAGACACTAAATGAAATCAATCAGTGGGGGCTGGACTATTCAGCACTCTACGATTATCTCAATACTTCATGCATGACCAGCCAGCCACTCTGGCTTTGGGCAAACCAACAGGAACCCCTCGAACGAAACAAACTTTTTGGTGCGCAATATGCCGTGTTTGCCCTTTTGGGTCATCTGCCCAAGTTGGAACACCTCCGGATTGTTCAAGAGGAAGGCAAGCATGGGAACCAAGCCGAAGTGTCCCTCGCTAAAGTCCCTGTGCCTGGATGGTTCTTAGGACGCGCGCTTGCCCACCAAGTGGTCGATCCTGCCTACCGCGCTCTCGCCCCTAAGCCAAATTGCATGCAAGATTGACGTCCTCGAAGTAAACACCGGCTCCGCGTACTGGTCGGCAGGTGTAATCTCTGAATACCACCACCAAGATCCTACTGGAGGTCTCACTGGTGAAAAGATCCGGGTCCTCAAGTTAAGGAATGTTGCGCCCTACGCCAATGGTCTCAGCCTTAGACACCACACATTGGGTTTGGGAAGCCTAGAGATTGCCAGTTGTCAGCCAATACCACCTGTCGGGCATCAAGACCGTGACTAGTATTACAAGAAGATTCCACTTCCCACGAAAAACAAACTTTCTGTAGAAGACGTTGTGACAGCTGGTACTACAAATAGGAACTTGAACGATCAATTGCTAATACACATTGAAATTATTGGCCATTACTGATACGTTGCGCAACCCGGAAGGCATCAGCGCCCTCTACGAAAAGGAACAATGGCTGACGCTCCTGTCCAGAACCACTGTCGAGCAGGTCCTGGCCCTGTGGTTTGCCCTCTTCGGCCCCCCCAAGAACTTGGACCGGAAATTTGAAAACTTTCCTCGCTCGCTGACCCGCCTAAAACTCCTGGAGGATCGGTATAGCGGCTCACAGTGGTGGGGCGTTGATGACCGGATTGTCGAGTTATCCGACGACAAGGCGGGAGAATCAGATGATTACTACAAACCCAAATCTGGGGGGAACATGTACGAGTGAATGTACGGTTTTGCCGCAAACCTCAGAATTGCGAGAGTTAGAGATGAGAGAATACACGGTTATACAGCCGTTACCCTTAAAAACCTGAAGGAAGTGGTATTCTGGGCACAGGACTGGGAAGAGGACCTTCCTGCTATCTGGACGAAAAAGGAGATTACGAGAGGTTGCTGATCAACTTGCAGCCCTTCAGGTGGATTTCAAACACCATATTTGGAGAGAGTCGGAACACGAAGTTGAGGGAGGATATCGAGACCTTTATCGGGACTGGACTGTCCGTGAGGTGGAAGAAGCACTCCGTGAACGACCAGAACGGACGGAGGCGAATCCACCAAAGAATTTTGCACCACCGTCTGAAGAAGGTTAGTCTGAGCCCCATACGTTTCCCATTACGAAGGCCGATCGTCCTTTTCTGATGGCGGTTGATGAGGCAATGTCTGAGCTACTGGGAGGGAGATGAATGATGTTGGAACAGCAGGGTGGCTGGTCGGGAGTAATGGGTCACCAGAAGATGGAGCAAAATAGACTGCAAATAGGGCTCTCGCGATGGGTTCAACTGATCATCTCTGGATTCATTGATCGTTGTTCTCTTCAGTCTTCCAGGAGAGGGGTTTTTGACAAGGGGCTGAGCCCAATAGAGCCTAATGTCTAACCGCAATTTCGGCCCGGGGACCCGGTGGTTCTGACAAATGAGATGATGCATAATGGCATCACACCGAGATGGTATTCGTTGCTGCTGCCAGTACTGTTTCCTGCCTTTTCTTTTTTTTTTTTGCCAGATCTATTTTGGTTTTGCCATTCCTTATTCTTCCTTAATTTTTCCTTTAGTCTTTAGGCTAGCCTGCTGGATAGGCTGGTAATAGGGAGCGGCCGAGGCCCGGGGCGCGAGAACACATGGGATTCTGATCTCCCATGCAACTACCTGGCAGCTCTCACACACGCTCATTTTGATTTTAATAGAGTCTCTACAAGTTGAGGTAGCATCAAACAAATTCTCTTCGAGGACCGTAGCCAACAGTCAACTCTTGGCATTACAAGAGCAAGCGAGCATGTCTCGCAATCTATGGTGATGTGATAGACAGACAAGAGTTCCTACTCAGCGAGGAGGTCCGGGCGCCGCGAAGTTTAGAGCGAGTAACCTTAAGGAACAGATATACGAAAGAGTCACAATGTAAAGCTATAGACAAAATGTCCTGCCACTGGCTTTGCTACAGGTCTCGGTTAAACCTACCCCTGCCCTCAGATCCTCCCTCCAGAGCGGTTCAGCCACTACACTCCCCCCTGTTTACACCATGCCCTTCAGCACCCCGAAGTCTTCACCGCCTGCGCCGCGCACACGGTCCCCGACGGCCCACTCCCAATCTTCGTCGGCTCCTTCCCACTGCTATTCCCCTGATACAACCAACAAACCGCACCCTTCAACACGCAGGAGTTCTTAACCACCGTTGTATCCCCATAATTCGCATTAACACCCGCCACAACCGACGACTTGTCAGTGACGCGGATGTTGGTGAAGGACGAGTGGCGCTGGTACTGCGTCTTGCAGTTGCCGCACGACCGGTACAGCTTGCCGATGGTGCTGGCCAGGAAGTTCTTGACGGCGACCGCGCCGCCGCCGTTGTGTTGGAAGACCTTGTCTGACGCGCCGCGTGCGCCGCCGCCGTTGACGTAGGATGTGCCGGACTTTTGGAGGAAGGTGGCGCCGTCTTCGCAGACATCGGTCCACCAGCTGTGGGTGGGAGGGGAAGTTAATGGGGGAGGTTGTTGGGACGGAGGAGGGGGCTTACACGTTGTTGAGGGTGCAAGAGCCCTTGCAATGGATGCCTTCGCCGTTGTTGGGGCCAATGATGACGTTGCTGAGGGTGGCGCCGTTTTCGAGGATGAAGACGGCGTCCTTCTCGCCGCCCTCGGTTTGCTGGTTGCAGGTCGAGGGCTTGCGGTCCCACTGGATCATCTTGCCATCGAAGCTTTGGCCGGCTGCAATGGTGCGGACGGCCGGCAGTCCGGTGGTGCTGGTGGCAGTAGGGAACTTGGTCTGCAAGTTGGTGTTCTGGGCCGCGGCGAGGCCGGCAGACAAGACAAGGGTGAGAATCGAGAGCATGGTGAGAGCAAGTCGGAGGTCTAAGCGGTAATGATAGTTGCTGTTCTGGAGAAGAGACAAGTCTTTGACTTTGGGGAGATGTCAAGCGTTCATATACACCCCGATGACAGTCAAGTGACAACACTACTTGGACTTCGGCACGCCAGATCGGGCGTTGGTCTTGAAGCAGCACCAGTTCCCAAACGGAACAACATCCGCCCTGGCTGTTTCAGGTTCATGACCATGCTCAGGTACCGGGTTGCCCTGGGCATTCTCGGAACCGCGACCGAAAGTCTAGATCTAGCCCACCAAGCGAAAGGATTTCGTACGAATCGCCGGGCTAGCTGGGGTAGACGATTGCCGGCCGCATAATTCTCCAGATGAAGCCCCGTTGGTGTTGAATCTGCCGTCTGGGGTGCATGCAGACTCGGAACCTCGGTTTGTCTAGACACCCATTGACTTCCCCGCTGCTCACCACCGCGCCCCCCTCCTTGGTCAACAACATCTCCTCTCGGAAAAGCATTTTCAATCATCTTATGCTCCTCAGCCCAGACCAGCTAGTGAATCAAAACGGTGGAGCTTGCGAAGCGAGGTTGCACCGCAGCGCTGGGACATGCAACGTCTTGGCGGAACAACAGCTCATTGTTGGTGGGATTTGATCGTGGCCGGGGGCTCCCGTGTTGTCCAGAAAGGAAACACGGAAGATGCCATGCGTAGTGCGGTCCGTCTAGCACCATATTGTCTGTCGTAACAGCTGGCGGAGATTTGATGTTGTCCGGTTGTCCTTCGGGAGATGCCGATAACACTTCTTGTCGGGAGCAAGAGTTAAGACGAGACAGGAGAGAAAACTTCTCATCCTGTCTATTACCATCCTTCTGCCCTGTCTCCTCGGGCTGTTCTGTTATCGTTGCGTTTCGAAGCCGTGTCTCTCCCATTGGGCGATTAGCCATCCAGCGAAGCATATGGTAGGCATCGGGGGTGGCCTCGTCGCTCCAGAAGTCTAGCAGCCGGGATTGCCGCATGGTAAGTGAGCGGCCGTCACAGTGGAATTGTGTTACCCGGCCTGATCGATCGTGCTGAAAGGATAAGACAATGGTCTTGCCCAAGACTTGGGTTAGCGATAGACTTCACGATCCACACGCTTGAAGAGCGACCTCACCGGAAGAGTATGATGTCGGTCGAAATCCCCGCGGTAAATCTGATGCTTGAGGAGGTCAAGAGCGGCCGTCACTTCGTTCCTCAAGACCTCTCCGTTGCCTGGCTCCATGGAGTCAACGACAACGCCCGCGAGATGCGGCATATTGGCTGTGGGATCATTGATAGTGAAACTACGGTCAATAGCAAACTCGTAGCGGCGCGGTGGATCACCGACTGTGTGAGACTCTGAGATGTGTGCGGCAGTACATCGCTCGGAGGGGATTAGGAAGAATCCTCTGGAAATTGACGTGGTATGTTAGCTCCGGGTCATTTGAGTACGGTGCCGTTTTGCACCTTAGCAAGTCCGGGAGCGACTTACAACGCCCCCCAGTCAGACCCCTCAGAAATCCCCGCCTCGTCCATGATTTTGAAGAACCAGCCAGCCCTAACCTGGGTGTCGGTGATGGCATGGCAAAGCGGGTGCGGCTCATCTGGGTGTCGCGGCTCGGTCCTCCCATTAAACCGATCGTAAAACTCAAACTCGGGGTCTGGTACAGACCCTCGCCGACATCTTGTTGGTCATCCGACGCCGGAATTCTCATCGTCGATAGCGAACCCAGCCGTCTTGGCCGTGTCTGCTCGAAGGTGAAGCGGGGGTAGAAGAAACGCGGCCCGAAGTCGACGGCGCGTTCCTCGATGTTGAGGGGCTCTGCGTTGCGGATGTTCAAGGCTTCCAGATGCTCGTCGTTGAGGATGTAGATGTCGTCGCCGAGGTCTTGGATCTGCTGGAGCAGGTTGTCGATGTAGTTGAGGGCATCCTGCTGGAACTGTTCAGCCGCATCTGTTTCGCTCTCCATGGCGACGGGCACAGGTGGTGGCGGCAGCAGTGGGAGTGTTAGGTTTGGCTTGGGATGAGCGGAACTGAGGTGTCCCGGTTGCCTTGCAGAAAAAAAAAAAACCGAGCGAGGTCCCAAAGCAGGTGTCCGCAGCTGGTTGGTTGCTTGAACAACAACAAACCCCGTTGACAGCCAATGAGATCACCAAGTGTCCAGGCACCCAACCCCAAAAGCACCCTTTGCAGTCTGTAAACCTCAAGGGCCGAGTTTGAAGAATGATTGATATCTCCCTGAGGTATTCCTCTATACACTGGGTCAGTTAACACTGTACACATCCTCACTCGCAAGCCCTGTCAGCCATTAACATCAGGAAACGCCGCCCACCTCTTCCCCTCCGCTCAACGCCACTCTCCCACCCCAAATCAACCATGAATCAAAACTCCAAACCCCCTAACCCTCTTGTTAAGAATCACGGCAACCCCATAAACCCACCCCCCTGCAAAAACCTCACCTGATGCTCCCTCAAATCCGCCCAACTCCTCAGTTCCACCTCCTCATCCTCCCCCACGCCCGTACTCCCCATCCCCAACCCCCCCACCATCCCATTAACATTCACCCCATCTCCCATCCCAATCCCGATCCCCAACCCCCCCAGCCCCGCCACAACCACCCCCCCCCCAACCCCATTCCCCCCCAACCCATGCCCCCGACCATGCCCACCCCCATGCCCCCCTACATTCGTCGGCCCCGGCGGGATCCTCTCCAACCTCATCAAAATCTCCACAAACTTGCTCAGACTCTCCTGCGCTTTGGTCGCGACAGGCCCCTTGCGCTCAGGCGCGTCGTTGACGAGGGTCGAGGCGACTTGTCGGATCTTGTTGATGAGGGAGGCGCCGTTGGGTTCCATGCTGCGTTGGGAAATGGAGGTGAGGACGGTGAGGAGGTGGTGGACGATGAGTTCCCGCTCGGTGGTCATTGAGGTGTCGACTTGGTCCGGGGTGGGGGTGGTGGTGGGGGGTTTGGTGGTGGTGGTTGTTGAGGTGGTGGTGGGGGGGTTGGTTGTTGAGGTGGTGGTGGACGTGGGGTTGTTGGAGTCGGAAGGGTGGGCGCGTGCGTGCTCCCGGTGGGCGTCGCGCAGGTTGAGGTAGCGTTCGACGTAGTAGGAGCGGGTGGCGAGTTGGGAGGCGTAGATGTTGCCTTTTTGGATTTCGTACTGGAGGAGGCGTCGGCGCTCGGGGTGGGCGCTGGTGGTGTGGCGGAAGTCGGGGGTGGGTTGGGGTTGTTGCATGGGGGCGGGGTACATGGGGTGGTAGTGCAGGCCGGGGTTGCTGTCTTCGAAGAGGTTGGTTTGGGGGGTGGGGATGATGTTGGAGACGGCGTGGGAGTTGGATGTTCCGGGGTTGAGGTCGATTGTGAGCTCCCGCGGCAGGCCGTCCATTACGTGCTTCACTGCCTGCAGTGAGTCGTCCAGCATCCTCTTTTGGTCCTGGAACGGGAGGCTGGATATGCCGTAGGACAGCTCGACGCTGACGAGGCCGTTCATGGTCATGTAGATTCGGATAGACTGGTTGAAGCCGGCGAGGAGAGATACGATACCCTCGGGTTGCCCCAAGATTTGGTGAGGCAGGATGTACTGGTCGTCAACCTCAACCGGGGGCTCCGGGTACGGGTCGCTTGGAGTAGGTGGGGGGAGAATCAGGTCTCCCGAATGCGGCCCAAGCTGGTGCATCGACCGGTTGCCGATGAACATGCACCAGAAAATGCGCTTGCCCAGCTGGTCCTCAACGTGGTTGAAGGACGGACCGCGATACGTCACGCCAAACATGGACGAGCCCATGTCCCGCGGCTTGTGGTAGCCCAGCTCCCGGATGAACGCCATGGCCTCAGCCATGAAGCGGCGGGAGGCCTTCCACTGCATCGTGTACGCCGCCGCCAGCCCCAGGAAGTAGCTCGTCGCGGCATCGTAGACGCTGATATCCTCCCGGCCGTAGAAGTTGGCTCCCCGCGACTCAAGCGCCACGGTTCGACACCGTTCTATCAGGGTGATGGCCTTGGGGTACATGGCAATGCCATGTTGCTGCGCCTTGAGATGCAGCCGCGCTGTCCTCGGAAAGGACGCCACCAAGCAGCCGATCATACTGGCCAGCAGCGCCAGGAACCCCCGATTTGTGCGGTCTTCTCGGTTCGTAAACGACATGCGGAAGGTCGGCTCGTGGGGAAACGGCGAGAGAGGGTGGATGTATGTGAAGAAGTCGTCGATCAGCAGGGTCAGCACCGGCCACGGCGCAATCGACTCGGCGTCGAGAGCTTGCTGCGCCTCTGGAGCGGCAGCGATGGATATGAGGGTCTCGGCAGCATTGTGCGGGCCGGGGCTGATGTTGGGCTCGAGTCGTTGTTGTTTCGCGGCCTTTGCAGCTTCGGCATGCTTGTTCGGCGGTCCGCGGCGCTTCATTGTGCGGTTGAAGGTGCAGTCGACGCCGAGTTCGGTGCATGGTCGGCACGGCTGTGTCTCGTCACACTAAGACAGTGTCAGTTTGTGTCTGCCAGGAAGAGACAAAGGGGGAGAAACACACCTTGACCTTGCGCTGGCTACACATGTCGCAGGCGCGACGCAGTCTTGTCGCCTTCGGGTTCGCAGCAGCATCTGCGGCGGGAGCCCCGACGGGCATGGCGGTCAGGTAGGCGGCATCGGGGAGGTCGTGTTGCGACGTCACGGTCGATGATGTGGCAATCGTCGGCGCTGCGACAGCAGCTTGGAGGGCTTGCAAGCCATGATGAGCAGCAGCTACGGCGGCAGCAGCGGCGGCCGCGTCGGCGATGTACTGTGGGTGGTGCTGTGCTTGCGCGTGGTTGTGGTGCGTGTCGCTATCCGTGGGCAGCGTTGTGGTCGCAGGAGGCGGTGGATAGCTGCTGCTGCTCATCTCGACGGCGAACGCGATTCGAACGGCAGAGCTCCGGTTGATCTCAGGCAAGTCTTCGGACAAGGTGGAAGTCGACGACGTTTGCATGTAGTTATGGGGGCAGCATCGGTGATGGCTTGGGGAAATGGGTTTAGTCAGCATCCAAATCTCCCGTATAACGATAGAATTACTGTGCCCGAGCTGATCGTTAATATGGAGAGAACACTGGATTTCATCACGCTGTCACGTGCTGGCTATGGCCTGCCTGCTTGGCACGCTTGAAAAGTGGGCCATTGTTCTTCCTCACATTTCCTGCCTCCACTGATTTCAATCTTGGAACACCATCACAGCCCCACCACAACCAACACCACCCATCACCACAAATCACCCGTCACTCATCCGTCCTCATCCCCTCGGACTCTCCAACTGCCACGCATCAATCAACACATACCCGCTCCCCTGCTTCAAAATTCCCACGGCAATGACATTGTTCAACCAGTAATACTTCACACTCCCCGTCTCAAACACAATCCGCAAATGCAGGTTCCCATCCTTCTGCGCCGGGCCGCTAGTGCGGACAAAGATGTGCGCGCCGTCGTCCGTCTGCAGCTGGTAGCGCGTGTCGGCCGAGAAGGTCCCGGCCCGGTCAAGCAGGCCCCAGTCCGCGCCGAGGTCGAGAACCTTGCCTGTTCCCGCGAGTGTCAGTCGGCTTGCTGTGCACTAGGAGGATGGGGCTTGGGTGAGGGAGCATACCTGAAAGCTTCGGGCCGGAAAAGGTGCCGCCAATGATGGGGATTACGAGACGGGTGCCGTGGGGACCCGGGCCGACGGGGATGGGGGTTGCGAGGGTGCAGTTCACGGAGTAGAGGTAGGTCAGGCCAGGAGCTATTGGGGCTCTGGCTTGGAGGGTGTCTGAGACGACGGAGGTCGTGAGGAACAGCAAGGCTGCGAGGAAGGTTTTGGGGTTGAACATGATGTCGAGTCGTTTTGCTCGGTATTACGTTGGTTGTTGCAGGAGACAACTGTCTAAGTGGATGGGTTGAACTCGCCCACATCGTGGGATTCTCAATCCTTTATGGCCGTCGAGCAGCAACAACACGCCATGCCACATCCATGCGCGGTCAGTTGCCGTGCTCGCGTCCCGGTGCGCAGTACCGCGCGGGATGTAACCATATCCAGGGGCATTCATCTGTCGGGCAATTCGTTCCTGCGGGGTACAGTTGCTTGACCCTGTTCCGCCATGTGCTTTCGCAAGAATGTACCCAAGTGGGAATTCCCAGGCTCCGTGCCAAGCAACATGCTGCAAGGACATTGCGAAGTCTCATGAGGTGTTGGAAGAAGGGTCAACGGTGCTTTCCCTACCTCGGTTGCCGTGTGTTGGCAAGCTGAGCCATCAGCTTTATTGTCGTTGCCTGCCTTCACACAAGCATCGCTGCGCTGCCGGCGGTGAAAGCGTTGGAAAAATTCGGCATCAGCGTTAAATCTCAATTTTCAAGATGTTGATGGCTGGGTAGGCAAGACAATCATCGACACAGATGTTGATTGCACCAATCCAAGAACTTTCCCGTCTTTCCGTCTTGTGAAGAAGTTACACTGCATTCTACCATTGCATTATCTTGAACTTGATCCCCCCAGGAACGGCCCTTTTGAGAGTACCTCGAAGGCAAAACTGGGCAGAGGAACCTGCATTGACAGGAGCATCAATCACTTCATGCTCACAGAAACTCGACTGGAAGTGGCTTCCATATTTTATATTGGTTACAGACACAATTCCGCCTCTTGTAGGATCTTGTGCGTCTCAACCCCCGCTTCACGTCCCAGAACGTCCCTATTTCTACTCTAGAACGCGTGATACCGGCCGTTAACGAAGGTTACGTAGGACGGCAAATTCTCACTTCTCTTGGCCAGCTCAAGGAACATTTCGGCGTGGGACTCAGCCCCCGGCGTAAAGCCCATTGGCGTCCCTTCGGCCGAGCGCTCCTCGGCATAGAAGAATCTAGTTCAGTCAGCATCAGTAACCAGACTCAGACAAGGGACCTGATGCAGATCTTACCGCCAGCCCTTCTTCTTGTTGAACAAATCAGCAACGCCGACCCAGTACGCCGCTCTAGCCTTGGCCACTCCAATCTTGGTGAAATCGGGCAGAGGCACAATAACCTTTGGCTGAATATTGCCCATCATGATGAAGCGTTTTTGCGCCCCTTCGGCGCCTTCAGCACCCCAAGCCTCAAAGCACTTGCCAGCCGGAACAAACGGACTAGTAACCATGAGAGCGAGGTCCTTGTCGAACGAAGCGAGCGGCACGCTGAAGATGTTGTTCTGGTCGGGGGTGGCCGTCACGTTGGCCACGTTCCAGATGACCACGCTGGGGAAGGCGCCCCATGTCTGGCGGACGGCGTCGAACGCGCCAAAGACCTGGTCGGCATGCGAGAGGTCGGCGCTGACGGCGAGCGTAGCGCCGTCGGGCGAGGGAACGGGCGGGTGGGCGGCGTTGCGAGATACGGTTGCTACTCGGTATCGGGCCCCGGCGAACTTGCGGACGAGGGCGGCGTCGATGTTGGCGCTGGCGCCGAAGACAAGGACGATGGGTTTCTGGGAAGCCATGGCAGTGGTTGGAAATTGGGTTGCGGAAAAGGACTTGTGTTGCTAGCTTCTTCTGTTGTTGCGTACCAGTTCACAACTCTTTGGGAATTCCCAGTCCACGTCGTTCTTTTATGTTGAAGTAATGTTCCCCTTTTAGACAGCGACGGAGGAATTAACTCATTGACTAAGTGCCTCGCGAATATCCCGCGGAGTCCATCTTGTTGACCCCCCACGACCGTCATCTCCAACCTGCGGAATGACGGCCGCTGCATTTAGCGGAACTCCGCCCAGCCTCCGCTCAAGTCCTCCGGTGCCAGATATTTAGGGTTTTTCGACGAAAGCCCATTACTGGTAACTAATCCCCTTCTCCAAGGCACGTCAGGCCATGGGGATGAGTATGAGTAAGACTTTTGGTCAGGGGTGAGTGTGCGCTCGTGCGCCAACCTACTCTATCCAGTCCTCAATTACATCTTTACCCCTGTACGTCACAGCCATCATGACACCAAACTCGTCCAAGTTCCCCAGATTCGCCCCGCCCCCAAGACCTCTGAAAAGTCCATGCGGCTGATCCATCCCGGGTCTGTCTCGCCAACAGCGCGCTGCCACCTCCCCGGCGTCTTGGTCGCCCATAACCGCGACCCGCTGGTAAAGGACATATCGATGACAACCGGTCCAATTCGGCAGTACCCCTGCTTTGCCATGGCGTAGATTCTCCGAATCATGAACGACGTGATAACGGGGCGTCGTACCGTCTCGTTGAACAACCACCGCCGCCACGCCGAGGCGGCGTCGTCGCTCACCGCCACCCCTTGGGTGCTGTACCTGCCAACCCCGACGCAGGCGCGGAAGCCGTCGAGGGGACTAGCGGGTTTATCAAGTCGGGCGGCCGCAAGTCAGCGCCTTGGAATATCTCCCCGCCTACCCGCGCCTGTAGCGCCGCTGTCCAGGGCGCGCTGGCGGATGTCACCATCAAAGAGCCGCACTATCTGATAGACGAGCAGCGCCTGCAGCGCGGCCAGCTGCTCCATAATGGTCCAGTTGCCCTGTTCAGGGCTGTACAGCAACGCGGATGCCTTGGTTTCTACCAGCTGCATGACCAGGTCGCTGTTCGCATCGTTCCTTGCCGCGTACACGGCCGACACGACAAACGCGTCCTGGAGCGCCGGCGGCAGGCCGGAGAGGCTGTTGCTGCCGAGCCCGAGCGCACTAGCCACCCCGCCGCCCGTCCTCGCTGACGTCCCCGAGCCGGCATACAGCGCCGGGTGGATGAAGGGCGTGGTAGTTTCGGCGACCCAGCGTCGCGGCCAGGCACGGTACTCTCTCACGCAGTAGGCCATGCTGGCGCGCGAGATGCTGGTGTTGGCGGGGCTGCTGGCGTTGAAGAAGATGGGCCAGGGGTTGTCGGCGTGGTCGGAGACGACGGGGATCACCACAGCACTATTACTGCTACCAGGAGTCCCGCTACCGCCCGCGCGCGCATGCAGGCCATGCAGAAACACCTCAAACGCGGACGCCCGTGGCCTGCGATGCCGACGGGGTCGGCGGCGGGCAATACGTCCGCGAAGTATGAAAGAGAAGTAGCGTGGTAGTACGCGGGCACGTCGGCCCCGAGTCCCGCTACCAAATCCGCCGCGTCTGGTTGCTCTTCCGCGCGGGAAAACATATTTACATAACTGCATGTGGCTAGACTCTTTTGCTGGCACCGCCAGCAGCGAGGCAGCTGTTGGTTGCACCGGCGTTTGGCCTGCTGGCATGCGGTAAAGGCGCGGCGTCGCGAGTCGGCGGGCGGCATGCGGGCGGAGACGCGGGGACGGGCGCGGAGAGACGCAGCTGAAAATGGTGTATTTATTGCGTAGTGTTGTTGGCGGCAGGAAGAAGAAGAGAGAGGCTGAGGGTCTTGCAACTTGTGATGACGACAAGAAATACCGAGCCTTGGTTGTGGTTGTCCCCGCAGTCCTGCATTTAACAAGTTAGCAACGGAGGACGCTGGGAAATACAAGACGATGATGCTTTTCCTCGGCCTTTTTGGGTTAAAACTTAATTAAGGTAAACGCGGTGAGCCTCGCCACGCTGCGCCCGCTGGTGGAAGTCCGCTGGTTTCCTTACTCACGCCATGCATGCAGCATGATGCCGACCCCCCACGATCACCACTCCGGGGAACTCGGCCTCCGTCGCCGTCAACCCCCCCATGGCTTACTCAGGGTGGTTCCATTTCCTGCTTTCAGCGTTGGTTTTCGACGCAGGGTATTACATGATCGAGGATGTAACTGAGGGAGTTAAAAAGGGATGGATTCTCACTGAATCCTCATTCACAACGTAAGACACAGCCCACCCTCGAACCGACCTGCCATTCTCTTTCTTTCACCCGCAGGTCCATCAGCAACGAAGTAAAACCCAACGACAACGCAAGAAAATGGTTTTGAACACGGTCACGGCCGGCGAAAACGCCCAGCAGGAACTTCGCAATGAAGCCGCCGAGGGCTCCCCGTTCTACACGCCGGTTCAAGATCCCCCTGCCGGGACCGCGGTGACGCCCCAACCGAATGGAAAGGCAATCCCCAAGCTGTTTACCCCCCTTCAAATCCGTGGCATGGCAATGCAGAACCGCATCATGGTCAGCCCCATGTGCCAATACAGCGCCCACGAAGGATTCCACACGCCGTGGCATAGCACACATCTCGGTGGTATTGTTGAGCGCGGTGTATGCATACCTCCTTTTTCTCTTCCCCTCCCTGCCCATCCTAAAGCCGTTGCCATCACGGAACATATCAGCTCACGCCAGAAATAGCCCGGCCTGATCATAATCGAAGCGACCGCCGTCCAAGCCAACGGCCGCATCACACCCGAGGACTCCGGCCTGTGGCTCGACGCGCACGCGGACCGTCTGCGCGAGCACGTCAACTTTGCTCACAGCCAAGGCCAGAAAATGGCCATTCAACTTTCGCACGCCGGGCGCAAGGCATCGACCGTAGCCCCGTGGCTGAGCCGTGGCGCCGTTGCCTCGCCCAGCGCGGGCGGCTGGCCCGACGACGTGGTGGCGCCGAGCGCGCTGGCTTACGACGCGCACCACGCCGCGCCGCGCGCCATGTCCGTGGCTGAGATTGAGCAGTTCAAGAGCGAGTTTGTTGCTGCGGCACGGCGCGCCGTGGGCGCCGGGTTTGACGCCATCGAGATCCACGGCGGCCATGGATACCTGCTGCACCAGTTTGTCAGCCCCGCGACAAATCAGCGGACGGATCGCTACGGCGGGTCGTTCGAGAACCGCGTGCGGCTGCCGCTTGAGATTTGCGAGGTGGTGCGCGCTGCTATTCCGGAGAATATGCCGCTGCTGTACAGGCTCAGCGCGACGGACTGGCTCGAGGAAGCGGACCAGTATCAGGGTGCTAGCTGGACGCTGGAGGACAGTGTTCGGCTTGCCCCGCTGCTGGCTGAGAAGGGGGTGGACTTTCTCGATGTGACGACCGGCGGCAACCACCCGCAGCAGAAGATCAAGGGGGGCCCGGGGTACCAGGCTCCGTTTGCCAAGGAGATTAAAAAGGCGGTCGGGGAGAAGATGCTCGTGGGCACAGTTGGCGCCATTACCTCTGGACCCCAGGCTGAGGAGTTGATTAGGGGGGAGCGGGATGCAGATGATGTGCCTCTGGATATCGTGCTTGTCGGCAGGATGTTCCAGAAGAACCCCGGCTTGGTTTGGGCTTGGTCTGAGGAGTTGCAGACTTCCATCTATCTCCCAAAGCAAATTGGTTGGGGCTTTGGCGGGCGGGCTACTAGATTGCGCTGAAGTCTGCGTCCTTTCTGGGCCCCCTGGAATTTGCTTGAGGCCTCATTGCGTCCCCTATATTTCTATATTTTCTCAATAGAAGCAGAACCTCTGCAATCCAATATTGTTGGAAGACAGGCACGGCAGCAACGTTGGTGATGTGTTGGATGGTGTTGTATCAGTTGGTTCTGTGAGGCTGCAGCTTGGAGAGCTGCAGCAGATGTGGGTTGTGGGTGGCAGAAAGGCGGGCGGTCTACAGATGGTCCAGGCGGTGGTGGCCACCGCCCGACAGATCTTGTACCCCTCACTTGTAACTATCCGCTGCTCTTCAAAAGGAGGATGTTCTTCTTAGCTTGTTTTTCCGTTGACCTTTTGCTAAGCTTCCGCCTTTTTCATCCCTTGTTTCCTTTTCTCCCCCCCCCCCCCCCCCCCCTATTTTTCTTTGTCTACTATTCTATTTCGTGAAATTCGAAATGCAGAGTATTGGGTAAAGAAGAGGGATAAGGAGGGCCCCAACCGCGGCTGGCCTGCGCCACACGCCCCCGGCGCGGCCATTCGATTCCAATCACGGCGGCGGGACGGCGGACGGCCCCCAACTGCCCAAGCTTGCCTGATCAACCTTGCATACGCCGTCCAGCAGGACATCCTCTCTGCCCGGACATCCAAAACCTCAATAATGGACAGGCCACTCGACGATGGCAAAGAGCGGACTCGGTACTCTTCTGAAAAGCTCTATTTCGCTTTGTGGAAAGCTTTCCCTGGCCTCAAGCAGGACTTCGACACCAAGTGGGACAACTGGAAGCGAGTCACTTCCTCTTTCACCAGGTTCGTGCAAGGCCGCTCGGCGACGAATGTGTCTGTCTCTGTGCGACCTGCTGAAACCGAGGCAGTTCAACCCACGCGACTCTCCTGGTGTCTCCCGCCGCCGAGTTCGATGCTCTCGTGGCTCTGGGGCCGAAGATCATTCCCTTCGCCCTGTACAAGATTACCCTTGACCATAAGGACGTCGCGGCCGTTTATCTCTGTATGCCGTCCCGCATTTCTTGGTGTCAGTTCCGAGCTGCCAACCTGATGGTTCTGACCTCACCATTTAGACAACGCACTTGAAAAAGATCTTGCCCTTCATGCCGACCCTGATATCACCTCGCCCCTCAACCCCGCCGGACTGCAAATCCTGGCCCACAATTTCAAGCGCAACCGTCTCATCCGCAACACCCTCTCGGATTGGGAGGAACGCTCCGAACGACTCCGGCACCACAGTAACCCGTCCATCTTCACCGAGTGTGAGGAATACGAACAGCTGGTTGCATTTGGCCCGAGTATCATTTCCCATATCATGCTTGCGTACAAGAACAGTACCGGGTTATTGTGGTACGACTTACTGCATGAAATTATCTGGGGCCATAAGACCGGACTGCTCTCACTTATCGTCAAAGAGGAATATGACTGGTGGGCTGAGTGGTTCGAGAAAGGGGACTACGAACAGCTACCGCACTATGACCGTCTTTGTTCCTGCATCGATAGGCAGTCTGAAGACTCGGATGACACAACGGAGGATTGAATGTTTGGGCTGCCATCTGGGGATCAAAGCTGGAATGCCATGTTTATGGACCCCCCCTGAGCACCAAGCTTGGTGGCTAAGCTGCGGAGACATTAGTCCTTGATTGTTCTTCCTTTATTGACATTGAGTTTTGGGGTAGGCCTTGTGCGCTTCGAGTTCGTTTTCCTGTTGGGAATTGCTTCCCAACTGTTTATCGTTGATGAAGCACCATGAAACTTGACTTAAGAAGGCATAAGCGCCGTGTTAAAAAGACAGGTTGACGTCATTATTTGTACTGATTTCAAAGAACATTGGATATTCACAAACTCGCATCATCCGCCTCCCATCTTTGAGCCGTTGATTATTTAACTACCCATCTCAAATTCAACAGGTTTCGTCCTCTCAAACCTCGGCCATGAACTTCACCTCTCTCATCCTCGCAGGCGGGAAGTCGCCCCGCATGAAGTTCCCCAAGCACCTCCCCCCCTCCCCGACGGACGCCCCCTTTACCAGCATCAAATCGACCTCCCCACCCAGACCTTCCCCAACGCCCCAGCCATCTACATTTCCTTCGCGCCCGACTGCGAACTCGACACTTACCTCCGCTCCCTCCCAACCATCATCCCCACCCCTCCCACTCCCCCCAACCCCCGATCACCCCCTCCCAAACCCAACCCCCCAGAACCCCAACACACCCACAACCCCAAAATCACCATAATCAACGACCCCCCAACATGCCCAGATCCCCAGGCTCAGAATCCGCTGGCCCCGCAACAGCCCTCCTCGCCGCGCAACACGCCCTTCCCACCACCACACTCCTCGTACTAGCAGTCGAATACCCCTACCTCACGCCCCACGCACTCCGGCACCTGTGCCGGGTGTACGAAGCCCCTGTGACTTGTTTCAGGAATGGGGAGGGGGTTTGTGAGCCGCTTGTTGGGGTTTGGGGTGTTGAGGCGTTGGGGAGGTTGGGGGAGGTGGTGAGTGAGGCTCAGAAGGTGGGTGGGAAGGGGGTTGGGCCGTCGAGGGTGGTGAGGAAGTTGGGTGGGGGGTTGGTTGATGGGGGGGTGGTTGGCGATGAGGGGTTGTTGGCGAATGTGAATACTCCTGAGGAGTGGGAGGTTGCGAGTGGTGGATGGCCATCAGGATGGGGATGAGGTTTAGTTGATGAGGGAGGTCGAGAGTTGGATGGTGCCAGTGGGTGAGATCGGATAGCACTCGACGAGCTCGGAACCCGACGGGCCGGGGAGAGGTTGTTGGTGTCCGTGGCGGAAGTGTATCCAGCAGTTGGCGCTGCTGAATGGGCCGATTTGGTCGGGGCTTTGTTCCTCGCTTGGTTCAACAGTCAGCTGGCCGGTTGTTGAGGCTGAGAGAACGCCGTGTCGGAAACAATCGGTTCTCTGTATCGACTTGCAGCCGTGCTTGCCCTTAGAGACCTCGGAGTTTCGTATCAACCTTGCTATGGCAGGTTGTTCCCTTGTCTGTCCCTGAATCCTCCGCAGATATGGCATCGTAAGAAAACGGAAGCAGGCAGTTGCGGCCCCTGGGTTGCCAGGTAGACCAAAGAAAGCTACCTTGCCACGTTCTGTTGGGATGCGTGCGAATAGAACCGGGTGACCAGGCCGTATCGTGAGGCCGTGAAACAGGATTTCGGCTCCCAATCCTTGGAGGACTTCTCTAACATGGTCAAACTTCCCCTCTGAGACGCCACCAGTCGTTAAGATAACGTCGTACTCTCCTGAATCCGCTGCCCTCTGGATTCCATGTTTTAACCGAGCGGGACTGTCATCCAAGACACCAAGGAACTCGACCGGCAAGCCTAACTCCCGCATCGCTGCCGTAAGATATGGCCCATTAGCATCCCTGGTGGCGCCCTTGCCGCTCATCATTTCCTTCCCTGTCGACCAGATGCAAATTCTTGGTTTCCGTACCACTGGGACGAACTCGAATTCTAGTGATGCCAGGGGCAGAATGTGAGTTGGCCGGATAGTCTCGCCCCGTTGGATTATGCGGTCTCCCTCTCTTATGTCTCCCCCTGCAACCCTTCTGTTCGCATTTTCTTCGACAGTCTTTGTCAGAACAATGTGTCGACCATGCCCGTCTTCACCTTCCACCACCACCGCGTCCTCGACCTTGACGCATGCATCAAAGCCGTCGGAAAAGATAGCTCCTGTCATGATCTCAAGACAGTCCGTATGGCGCAGGTCTCTAGCTTCTTCGAAAATCTGACTCGGGTCATCGCCAGCTGCTATTGTACCTCGGATCGGGAGTTTCACTGGACTGTATTGGGATGCTGTGGTCGTAGCCTCGGAACGAATGGCGTAGCCGTCCATCGCGGAGGTGTCGTACCCGGGAAAAGACCGAGGGCTCGTGATATTCTCTGCTGCAATTCTGCCAACGGCGTCCTGGAGCGGCACAGTTTGTGGGTTGTCGCGAATGCAATGATGTTGCTCCCTCGCGGCATTGAGGACCTTGGCGAGGCCCGCGAGGTATGAGGGTGACATGTTGATGTGAAACGGGTAGTTCTCAAGATTCGGAGGCGACGCTTAGAACTGGATTTTGACGTCCAGCGAGTTAGTTTTCGGAGCTTTGAAGAGTGACCGAAGACAGGTAGTGGTGACTTACACCAACCGCGCCGTGGTTCAGGGATTTGTGTCGCTGCCCCTGATGACAATCTCAGGTTCTGAATCCCAGGATGGAACAGGAATCCATCAATTTGCCTTGTTCCAAGTTAGTTTATCGGGGTACGTAATGATGACGCAGCTCTCTTACATTGGTCCTGAAAACAAACAGCCTGAGTGACCAGAAAGACACAAAAGAGTTTGGACAATTGCCGGGCCTTCATCAAAACTGCCCTCGCTTCTTCTGAAACATCCGTATTATCAAAGCTTCAAACATCTGTCTTGACGTTAGTTACATTGTCTAAAAGAAGCACTCAGATAACATTAAAACATTGCATACGCTTAGGAGCTTTGTCATCAGGCCGATATCCAACCATGACTTATGGCACGGTGTTTTGGTTATGTCACCCTTCCCTCACCGTGTGGACTACTCCAGATGCTTCGCCCTCCCACAGCCACCCTCCGTATCCTCCCATTCCCAATCCCTCCAGCCCACATTCCAGCCGTTGCCAATCCTAACCTTAACCTGCTGTCTCACCCAACTTTGCATCCTCCCCACCCCTTCCGCGCCCCCTCTACCGCCTCTACAAACCCCCCATCCGGGCCTACGCCGCCAGCATCAACGCCGTCACCGAGCTCTCAATATGCGCCAGATATACCGCCAGCCCCTGGAACGCCTCCAGCACCTCGTACGGATCCCTCTTCACATCCTCCCGCGGAAACAGCGCCTCTCGTAAGATGTGCGCCTGGTGTCGCCCGCGTTGCCTGTTTTCGCCGTACTTTTGCACGTAGGGTTTCGGCTGGGAGTGCATGGCATCTGCAATGCGGTGCATCACGCGCAGGCCACCTTCGACTTCGAGATCGTGGATGAGAGAGGGGAGGAGGGAGGAGCTGGACGATGGTTTCGTAGGTTTCGCCGAGCCAAAGTTCGAGGTGCCGCTCACGGTTGGCGGCTTGGAGGTCGGAGGTGGTGGAGGCCGCGGATTTGGAGGAGGCTTGTTGGACTGCGGCGGTGTGTTGCTCGTGGATGTGAGGGCCGATGAGGGCCGATGGGGGGTGAGGAGGGAAGCTTTCCGAGGCGGACGGCGCCGGATTTGAAGAGGGGTTGCTTGGAGATTGGGTCCTAATGGTCTGCGAGGGTGGGTTAGTGTTTTTCTTTGGCTCAGTGGGAGTTAGGTATCTTACCAACGGTGAGCTCGTTTGCTGCTCGTGCTCTGCCATCCTACGAATCCCAGTATCCAAAGTGAAAGGAGATGAACACCTGGCCCTCGGCGATATTTCCAATGCTGCACTTTACCTCGATCGCCCCCTTTTTGACCTCACAATACCATCTCGCCGTCAGATACCCCAGCCGCGGCCGCGTCTTTCTCTGACACTCTTACCTCTGGCTCGGGACAAGCCTTCTGCAGCGCCGTCCGCCCCGTCTTCGTTCTGGTGTGAAACTGGTGCACCTTTCTCCCGGTGGACAACCTCAGCGGGTACTCCTCGTTCGGCTCCCCCATCGACGGTGTGTAATGACATGCCTTCAGGATTGCCCTTCCCGCTGGGTTCAGGGACTCATACTCCGCCTTGGTATACGGCGCACCCTTTTCTGGATCATGCCCGTAGCTTTCGCAGCACTCGGCCTCCATTTGAAACACGCCGTCCGTGTGCAATCTCTCCGTCCCCTGCGGGTTCTGCTTGTTGCAAGGCCACTGGATCCCCGAACCTCCCGCCAGGCGCTTGTAGCTCAACCCGGTGTGATCCCACGGCCTCCCGGCGGAACCCTTTTCCACGCCTCGAACACCTCCTCGGGCGTCGTTCAGAGAAGCAAGTCGTTCCCGTCCTTGTCCTTGAAATTCATTCGGCGGGCATAGTCAAGGAAGATATCCAAATCCGACTTGCACTCCCTGGGCCGCTCAACTGTCTTAAGCGAGATGTGCACCGTATGTACAGCGTTAGTGAAGCAGCCAGTCTTCTCGCCCCACTGCGCCGCTGGCAAAAAAACATCCGCGATGGCGGCCGTTTCAGTCATGTAAATATCCTGACAAACAACAAACAACCCTGGCTGCGTGAGCAGACAACGCACCCGCGGGAGGTCTGGCAGGCTGACGAGCGGGTTCTTACCACCAGACCCAGAATATGCGGACGGAGCCGCTCTCGATGTAGTTGAACATGTTCCGTACATGGGTCGGTTCGTTCCAGTGCGGGACTTGGACGGGGCCGATGTTCCAGAAGTTGCCCAGCTCTTGCATGTGGTTGGGGTTCTGGTGGTCGCGGAAGCCGGGGAACTCGCCGTCGCAACCTGCTTCGCGGTTCTTTTGCGCTGTTGGTTGTCCGTTCATCTGCAGGATGCCACAGCCGGGTTTGCCAATCATGCCGCGGAGGAGGTTGATGTTGTTGATTTGGCAGACGCCTGCAGTGGCTTGGTTGGACTGGTAGACTCCTTGGAGTGCTGTGGATACTAGGCTATTGCTGGTTCCGATGATGCGAGCTGCTTCCTCCAGATGTTGGGCAAGCACACCTGTGTTTCTCAACGGTCTCAGCGTCGTAGTCGGCTACGACCGCCTCCAAGCTGTTTCTCCTAACGACGTGCTCAGACACATAGTCCAGGATCCGTGACCACAGAACGGTATGGGTTGCTGCAGTATTGTAGCCCAGCATGAAGAGGCATTCAGTGTAGTTATACAAGGTGCAAGATGAAGCTCACAGAAGGAAGTGGTGGTGGAATTCAGACTACCTGAGAGGGAAAGGACGTGGGCTTATAAACCCACAAGCTAGCAAAGAGAGGATGGGCCTGCAACCGGCCACAAAGGCCGGTGTGGAACCACCACAGTAGTCAATATCCGCGTAAGAACCGGGTTTGCCATCGGATCTGAAGGACTCGCGCATCGAGGCCGCAGCTGTGGCAGTACATAGCTGCGTGTTGCCATCCTTAAGGGTAGAGTCAGGCTACTGCTTGAGGAGGTTCGGATGTTTCTTACATGTGAAATGTGTGAAACCCTGCTTTGCCTACGAGCGCCAACGCATAGTACTCTTCCAAGAACAACTGGCCGCTTGTGTAAAAAGCAATGTTGTGGTTCGTAAGATGCCTTTGGAGCTCTTTAGATTTTGAAACGATCAAATCCATTGCCTCATCCCTCGTCAAAAAGATGATTCATGATCGAAGATCGGGAATTGAACCCGACGTGGGAGCGGAACCCACAACCTTGAGATTATGGAGATATTAAGAAGTTCTTAAGAGTCTCACGCTCTACCGATTGAGCTAGCCGGGCAGGCTATTGCTGGTTGGTGATGCTGGCTCGTGGTGCAGTTTAAGTGCGGCAGCGTCTTCACCGGGATACCCCTTGAATACCAATACCTAAGGATTACAGACCAAATGGAGGAGATCCGACAAATTGACAAAAGTGAAGTCAATGGGAGAGTTTTCCGTGCCTCATTTTCGCTTCATTTTCGCCTGCTTGATGCGTAGTTATTTCAGTTTGTGTAATGTTTTCACCTCGTGGCCCGGTCCCCTGGGCTCGGTATCTGTCTTCCAGCCCGAGCCGGAGACTGTATTTTTCGGCCAATCAAAATAGTGTTGCATCCCCGCCAACAAGCGGCTCTCTTTTGTAGGTTAGGTTAAGTTGGAATCTCGGGCTGTCGATGCCAGCAACTGAGAACCAGAGAGTTTCCGCCGTACTTCACATGATGCTCAGAATCAACATAATGCCGAATGAGTTCTGCGGTATTAATCACGTAAGTAAGCTTGAAATACACACACACGGGTTGTCGACGTTTTGGTTTGATTTGCAAACCATGTTTTGGAGCCGGTGCTGTTTGTCTCACCTCTCTCTCCTATCCAAGACAGTAGTGTCGGGATAAACAATGGCAACCCGAGACATAGAGGCCATTGCCGGTCAGTTGCTTCCATTTAGGCAAAGAAAGTGATGATCATCAACCTCTCTGGTGCTGTAAACACAACGCCGACTGAATGTTGTAACGAGATGGGGCCAGCGCCCATAACTCAACAGTCAAACCCCTGGGATTTCTCCATTTCCGTCGTGTTTGCGCAAGCAGTCATTCTGCCCGAGCGGAATGTTGCCGATGTGAGATTGGATTGATAACGCTTCTGTCTTTCCCGTGCATGCATGTGGCGGAGGCGGGTGAGGAGTCTCAGGACCTCGGACAATCATAAGGTGTGAGGCTCATGGGGAATTGGTGATGTTGTTCTTCTAAGGAGGAGAGGCACGGATGGCCGCAGGCGGGAAGATGGCTGTCTGGAAGTGGGGCAGGCTGCCCGGTTGGGCAGCCCGCCCAACATAAGGCGTATGAGACACTATCTGTAAGGCTTGAAGAATACCGTCCTGTTTGGCACGCCGTCACAATTTGACCAGCATATAAGCAGGATGGCCCGGGTTCTTCGGCACGTACTACCAACCCAAACAACGTGGGACAGCTCTGCAAGGGTTGTGATATCGGAAGAGCCGAATGGTATTTGTAGGTTGTCTTTCTTCTTCAAGAGGACAATTGCCACGTTCTCCATACCCCTGACAACTTTCAATATCCTCGGATTTTGCTGAGGATCGGAAGTCCACAATGGCATCCGACATGGAAAAACTGCATGTCCTCATGGGTCAGTTCCGGGAACTCTCCGGTGCTGCAAATGTTGAAATGCGGCAAAAGATGGTGGAGGCCTTCCGGGAGGTGATAGTGGGCTTTTATGATCCGTGGGATGCCATGATGAGGATCACGAGCGCGGTGTGTATGCCGAAATTCCCCCAGATACAAGGTTTATGGGGAGCTGACATTTTGATTTGCAGCCAGTCCAAATCAGCGTCATGCGAATCGGCCATGAGCTTGGCATTTTCTCGATGATCGCCGATAGTACTATCCCAGTGACTTTCCAGCAGGTGGTTGACAAGACCAGGGCGCCGGCACAGTTTCTAGGTATTTTCTTTTTGGACCCTAGTTTCGAAAGTGCCCGCTAACCTCTGTAGAGCGTCTTCTGCGGGCCATGGTCTCCTTCATAATATTGTTCGAGCCAGAAGAAAAACACTATACCCTGGGTCCTCAGGGCTCGGTGATGGCTGACCCCAAGGCAGCGGACGTGATATCCCGGTTGTATGTGGCAGATCGTGACGTCCCCGCCATTGCGATGCTAACCAAGAGTTCAGGTACGATGTCCCAGGGCATTGCATCGAAGCAATGCCCAGTTTCCTCGCTGAGAATAACTATCGGTTGCCGACCTCCACCAAGGCTACGACCTTTCAAACGGCCTTTCGCACAGACCTCAACTACAAGGACTGGATATCGCAGCGCCCCAAATATATGAGGGATCCGGGCTCCCTAATGTGCCTGCGCCGTACCGTTTTCTGGGTGGATAATTACCCGGTTGAGCAAAAGCTGGGCTCGCTGGATACGGACCCAGATGCCGCTTTTATGGTGGAAATTGGTGGAGGAGTCGGTGGGCAGGCTGTTGCCTTTCGGAACCAGTTTCCGAACTTCACAGGTCGCATCATCGTCCAAGACCTTCCGCGGAACCTGATCGAGGCCAAACCCGCGCCCGGCATTGAGTTCCTCGAGCACGATCTTTTTAAGCCGCAGCCCATCACCGACGCCAAGTTGTACTACCTCTGCCACGTGCTCCAGGAGTGGCCTGATGACGACTGCGTGCAGATTTTGAAGAACGTCATCCCCGCCATGGGCCCCGAGTCCAGGATCATTATCGACGACGTTGTGTTACCCGAGAACCACGCCCCGTGGCAGTCGATGTATTTGGACCTTATTCTGATGAACACCACCGGAGGGGCGTATCGGACGCAGAAGCAGTGGGACGCGTTGCTGGGCCAGGCTGGTCTGAGGATCCTGGATGTTTCTCAGTATGACTCGGCTGAGATGCAGCACATCATTGTCGCGGTGCAGAAGTAAGTTGGCTTCAGCACTAACATGGACGAACTAAGTTCAACACGAAAGAATAGATTTAACGTCGTTCAACAACTAAAGGGGATGGGTTCCAGAGCAAGTCGACGCATTGTGGAAAAAAGGATTTTGTCTAGAAGGTGTTTCTTGATTCTGGGCCAGGCAAATTCATTAATGCATCAATATCCAAACTATTGCCTGCGACTCAATAACCTCTGGCTGCGTATGTGCTCCAGGACTCCGTTCCTCCCATTTGCTATAACAGGCTGTTGATGCAAGCCGCATCATCGCGCGGAAAAGGGGTTAACGTATCTTATCAGCGAGTCGCACATATCAGCGAGTCGCACACTCTCCACTACCCTACAAATACTATCCTCAATTGCAACACAACAATACTAAGAACTAACAATAATTACATCAGAAACAGCTG
>JAPDFF010000151.1:0-27850 GCA_027569505.1 Chloridium humicola | reverse complement strand
CCCCCCCCCCCCCCCCCCCCCCCCCCCCCCCCCCCCCCCCCCCCCCCCCCCCCCCCCCCCCCCCCCCCCCCCCCCCCCCCCCCCCCCCCCCCCCCCCCCCCCCCCCCCCCCCCCCCCCCCCCCACCGGGTTGGTTCTGGGGTTTTTGAGATTCTTGATGGTTTTATGGACGACGGGTGTGTTGGGCTTTGTTTCTGTGCTTGTGGGTTTCTCTGGGATTATTTTGGGTGTCATGGGTAAGGGACGGGGTGGGATTGACGACTGGACGAGTATGGGTTACGGAAATTCGGCGTCTGGCTGGGTCAAGCGAGCAGGTTGAGCTTGCGGATGTGGGGTGATACCCGGTTACAGGGAGTTTTGTACGGATGCATGTGGGACATCCAAAGAATATTGAAAGCAAATTAGTCGAATGTGTGCCAATTCTACTGGCCTCAGGTACTACCTAAGGGTATCAACCTTGGTGATATGGGAATAATTGAGGATGAATTGGTTTGGGATGGGAGTGATGATCCTTTTTCGCCAAAAGAATCGACTACCCGGCAGGGCTCCAAGACTATCTTGATCCTATTCACTCTCAGCCCCCCTCCCCCTGAGTCACCTGGAACTAAGCCAAGCCCATCTCGACACCCCTCCGCCGTCGTCTCACAACGGAATCTCCCGTCCCGCCAAGAACGCCTCACTCAAAACCAACAGCACCACCCGTCACACACGCTCGTCACCTCTTCCCTCCTGCACACAACTTTCTCTTCTTTATTATTCACCTAGGCAGGTAGGCATGTACTCTCGACTCCCTCAACCATGGATAAGTTCCACCATCCCTATCTTCCCCGCCGCCATACCCTTAATATCGCCCATGAAACAAGAGAAGGTATACCTCTATGACCAGCAGCAGTCTGGATCTGCCAAAGCCAAACCCAACCAGGCCTAACAGATGCTAAACGCCCTGGCCCCTCCCTCCCTTTACCCAGAGAGAGCCCAGAAAAAGATCGCTGTGGCAATGCCATGCAACACCAAACCCCGCAAAACAATGCACTATCCTCCACTTAACCAGACGTTATGTACTACCCCCTCCCCCTCCTCTCCCTCCTCCTCTTCCTCGCCACGGCACTCATCGTCTCCTCATCCCTCATCCCCTCAGGCAGCTCAAACTCTTTCACCTCCAGCTCCGGCACAGGTTGGCCCCAAGCCATGGCCACTCTTGCCGTCGCAGACCTAGAAACACCCCTCCTGGTGCTGGGCTTGGCTATCGTTGATGTTGTCGTCTTTCCCAGGGCGGCATCACGCTGTGCACGGTCGCGGAAGAAGGATTCAAATTCTTTTTGTGGCGGGGGTGGGGGTGGGAAGGAGGGGGATGTTGGGGGAGGGGATTTTGAGGGGGCTTTGCTGACGGGGCGGGCGAGGCCGGGGCGGGTGGCGGAGGGTTTAAGTTTAAGTTTTGGTTTTGGTCCTGGTTTGGTGGTGGTGGGCTGGGGTTTTGATGATGATGCAGGGGGGGGGTTCTTTTTTGCGGCGGCGGCGGCGAGGGCTTCATCGCGGAGCTGGCGGGCAATTTTGGCGTCGACGTCGCTACTGTCGTCCGGGGGTTCGCCTTCCGGGTCAGAGTCAGAGTCGCAGAGGCCGAGGACAGGGCCGGAAATGGATTCTTGGCCCGGGTCTTCTTCCTTGTCGTCGGGCCCTTCCTGATCTGCCTGGTCGATGGAGATCTCCTCCTCGGCCTCGCTTTGCTCAAGGCTCTCGGCTGCCTCCCGCTCGACGCGCTTCTCGGCCTGCGCCTTCTCGCGCTTGAGTCGTTTCTCCTCGGCGGCCCAGCGCCGGAACTTATCGATGATGGACTCGCACCCCTTGATGAAGTACTCGCGGGCGGGCTCGAAGGCGCGCTTCTTGGTCTCGGTGATGCCGCTGACGCCCATCAGGCGCAGCCAGTCCGGGCCCTGCAGCCCGTCCAGCAGGCGGATGATCTGGTCGCGCTCATGCTGGGCGCGGCCCTTCTCGGTGTTGCGGTATGACTTCTCATGGCGCTCGGCCTTGCGGTGGGAGGGCTCGTACGAGTCGTCGGGGAGGGGGTCTGACGGCGGGAGCGGGTTGTTTTTGTTGAGGAAGCTAAAGTCGATGCGTTGCGAATCGAACAAGTCGGTGAAGAGGGCGTCGCCGTAGCTGCGGATGGGAGCTGTTACTGGCGAGGGCGCATGGTGGGGCTGTTTAAAGCTGGAGCTCTCCGCGGTGAGCGGAGCTCCATCGGACGTTATTATGATGGGTGTTTCGAGGCTGAGGAGGTCTGTAGCACAAAACGTGGTTAGCAATTGATTTGAGGGTCACGAGATTCAAAGTGTACTAGCACATACGGGTCTCCTTTGGGTCGTTGCCGATGACTTCATCATATTCGGGGAAGTAGTTGGACAGCTCGCTCTTGAGGCGCGTGGCCTCCTGCGACCGGAGCTTCCGGCCCTGGTCCTTGGTGTCGGCGACATTCGGCTGTAGCCTGCTCAGCTCGTGCTTGAGCCCTTTGGCAACCTTCTCCTGGTGTTTTGTGCGCGTGGGCGGCTGCTTGGTGGCCGTCGGAGCTGGCCTGGCGCGATTGGGCGGCTGGGTGCGATGACTCGTTGGGACATGCTTGGGGCCCGCAGCGGCAGCGGCAGCGGCAGTGGGTGTGGGTTTGGCGGCGGACGTCGCTGGTGCTGGCCTCGCGTCGGCCGCCTGTTTCGGGACCCCGTGGTGGAAGCTGGACAGGCGGTTCGGGATCTCGACGGCGATCTCGGTGGTGTATCTCGGTCTCTTAGCCACGGGCGGGCCGTAGTCGCGTCCGGAGGGCTCGAGGTGCCGCTTCGCGCGGGGGCTGGCGTGCTGCTGCGGGCGCTGGTCCCTCGGCGAGGTCAGGAGGCGATGGGGGTCGGCAATCTTGGACTTTGCGACGTGGGCGTCGTCGGCTCGTCGTGAGCGGGTCATGGAGGCAGTCATTGTCATTCTTGAGGATCAATCGCCCCTCAACAGAGGGTTGCTGGTGGGTTATGCTCAATTGAGATTGCCAAACGACAGTCGCGACGGGCTGACAGTGTTGGGGCCTCCGCTTGGCGCCTGGAGCTTGATATTGGCGCCTGCTGGCTGGTTCCTGCGATTTTGGGAGGTTTGGGGTGAGGAAGGGATATGGGCCGTCGATATAGTTACTCCTATTTTCGCCCATTTTCTGCTTGGAACTCTCTTACGGTATCGGTTCGGTTTCTGCAATGCCGACGCAGTACTATTGTTCAAAACCTCAATGGTGAAGGGCACAACTCCAGCACCGACACCAAGGCAGTAACCCTAACCCTAGCGTGCTGTAACTCCCCTGTCCCTCCCAATGAGGAAAGAATGGACTTCTCACAGCGCAAGCCATTGTTCAATTCCCGTGAATAGAACTCAATTACATCACAATTTTTCCAAGCAGATCGGGGTGGACCACTTCCATGGAATTCTTCCAGGAGGCTTGGAGCCCTGGGAGTCTGAACAAATGACTCAAGAACTCCAGACAACAACAACAAGGTGACATGGAACAAGAGATCAAACCCCTTTGAAACCGAACAACCAACACAAGATAACATGTCTGAACTTACAATGACCAAGAAATTAAACCTCTCTTTCGTACCTCAAAAACAATCAGGAGCAGGTGCATTAGGTTGTCTAGTGTCTTTGTCTCTTGTTCCATATCTCTTCTGTTTCTTTCTCTGAGTGTTCCGAATTCTGAGTCTTTCTCAACTCTCTCCACACCTAGGAAGCTCGTTTGACAATTCCCTCCGAACCCAATACTGATCGAACTCTGTTAGACTCCTTCTTCGTCCCACTCAACTTCGATTTCTTATTCTTTTCCCCCCTGCTGCTCCCTGCTGTTCGCGGGCAGACACGAAAACCGATTTCAGGTTCTGCAGTGCTGTTGCACAACCTCAAGTCTTCAACACACAATCCATGACCAGTCAGCTTCGCAACAAAACATCATAAATGGTATTCCCAGCTTCATTTCACATCATCTCCTCTCCCTCCCCAACTTGATCTCTGACAGCGGCAAAACCCCATACTAATCAAGTCACCACCTTTTCCCCTGCTTTTCTTCCCCCACCACCACCACCATCACAATACCATCACAATACCATCACAATACCATCACAATCAAAACAAACACTCCGAAATTTTAGTAACGTGTAATATTAATTATATCACTACCACCTCCCAACTCCGTAGTATACCCTCCACCCATGATGCTGTAGGTCATGACAATCATTACCGAGCCAGTCGTAACGTCATCAAGCCCAGCCATGCAAATAGACAAAAAAAAGAAACAAAACCAACAGACATCTATGTACAACAACAAGTTTTCACCACCATCACTCAATGACAGTGCGGTGTAATCTAATCCTGTGGATGAGTCGCAGACTCTCCAACTTCCCCTCTCCCTCTATACCTTCCCCCATCTACCATATGATCGCACCGCTCAACAATGCGAATACCTAACCCCCTTCTTCCCAATCTCCTTCCTGCCCACCGCATCCTCCGGCAGCACCCACCCCCGTGCCCTCTTCGCCTCCCTCTTCTCCGCCAACTGCGGCGGCGGCATCCACTCGTCCCTCGGCAGCGCCTTCTTCCTCGTGCCATCAGCAGGCGCCCCAATCTCTGCCCTCCAATGCGCGTGCCCGCCCGGCATCGGCTCGTCCCCGGCAAGCATGCACAGGCCCCAGAGGGCGAGGCAGGCTGTCATTTCGGGGTCATTAGGGTTGGGGGAGGTGGCGGTGGTAGCGAGTTGTACGCTGCCGACCTCGAGGTATCCAAAGTGGGGAGTGTGCTCGGCGCCGTTGCGGACGAAGACGAGTTCAATTTCGGTCAGGATAAAGCCATACCGGCAGCCGTGCTCGCGCATGGCATGGTGGAGGTGCGCCAGCCCCCGGAGGTACTCGACGCGCTTGACGTTGCCCTCGACGCGCATGCCCGTGTTGAAGCGGTCGAAGGACTTGACTAGCCCGACGACGCGGGCCGTGGGCTTGCCGCCGAACATGGCGGCGGCGGAGGCGGCCTCGCCGGCGGCGTTGGCGACAAACATGCAGTCGGTGGCCATGCCGAGGTGTTGGGGGTTTGAGGACTTGGGGGAGACGACGGAGAGTTTGAGGGGGCGGGAAGAGCAGAGGGAAAGGGCGTTGTTGAGCTTGGGGATGTAGTGCGCTGCGTAGAGGGCGTGGAGGGCGGTTTCGGTCTCCGGGTGGCGCTGGGTGGTGATGGGGTTGGGGAGGAGGGCGGAGGAGACGGGCATGGAGAGGCAGGCTGCGGCGCCCGGGAGGGAGAGAATCGAGGAGGCAGTGAAGGAGGTCCAGGGGCGGATTTGACGGACATCCCACCAGAAGTGCTTGGTGTTGGGGTCGCGGAGGGCGAAGGAGAGGTTGCGGACCAGCGACGGGGCAGGGTTGGCGGAGGTGAGGTAGGAGAAGAGAGTGGTGGTGGGGACGACCTCCTGGGTGATGGGCGCGGCGGCAGCCAGTGGCGAGGTAGCGCGCGGCACGTACTGCTGCTGGAAGAGGAACGGCTCCGGAGACGGGAGATGGGCCTGGGGCAGTGGTTGCGGCGGGGGAGTGGGGCTGCTGCTGGCGCGGGACGGCACATAGGTGGGCATCTGGAACGCCGGGAAGTTGTAGGTCTCAACGCCGACAGTGTCGAGGTTGCAGGACGACGCCCGCCTGGAGTGCATGACAGATGACTCGCGGGTGTAGCTGACCGGGGAGCAGAGAAGAGAGGCCGGGTTGCTGTCGTCACCAAAGGTCAGGGCCGAGGAGAAGGAGATGGTCTCTGGGCTCGTGTGGCTGCGAGCGTGTGTGGGCCGGTACGCGCTCTTGTTTGGCCTGGCAGGGGCCGGAGAGGTCCTCGCACGCTTGGCCGGCCGGGCAGGGGCAGTGGTGGGCATGATGGCCTGGTCTTGGGTGCGGATCTTGGGCAGGAGAAGGGGTCCATGAGTCCGGATGGGGGACCGCGCGGGCGTGGTCCGGCGAGTGCTGGGGGCAGAGCCAGAGTCGGAGGGCGACGACTCAAAGGAGTAGACAGATCCATGCGAGCTGGAGCGAGAGTGGCCCGCATTGTACGGGATCTCGAGAAGAGACGGATCAAAGGTGAAGCTTGGGGGAGTGGTTGGATCGCATGGCGGGAAGGTGAAGTCAAAGACATCCGCTGCCAGACTGTCTGGCTGTCAGTGTTTGTTGACAAACTCCTCTCTGGGTTGGGATACTCACGTGGACATGGTGACGGCTGGTCAAGGTGTGTCGAGAGACACAATAGTAGCAGATTACAGATTAGGGTGTGAAGCCCGTGAGGAGATGAGGGAGACCGGCTCCGTTGGATGTAAGAGAAAGAGAAAGGAGACGAGAAGGAAACGAGGTGGATCTGGGAAGTAGACCCTGCCTCTCCAAAGAAATGCAGAAGTTTGGGGATGAAAGAAGACGATGTCTGAGGATGGAAGACGAAACAACGAGGAGAGGGGATGAGATGTTCTACTTATCCTCGGCGGCAGATGACAACGGGAACCATAGGCTACAGATGGCCGCCTCGGTGCGGACCCATGATGCATCAGCCGACAAGGTCCGCGAGGACTGGCGGTCGCGGTCTTTCTGGCGACGGATCACGGCATGGCGTGGACCGCGAGAGTCCAGGGAGTCCAGCGAGAAGCGCGGAGTGGACCGCGATCTGGTCATGGGCCGGGGTCAGGGCCAGGGAGGGGATACACGGTACATGAGGTGGGGTGTAAGTCCCGTCCCCGGGCAGGGTCCGCAGGGAGGGGGTACGTACCCGACCTACCAGAGCTGCAGCTGGCGTTGCCTCAGAAAAAGTCTTATTTCGATTCGGCGGAAAGAAAACCTGAAACACGGAGACAAGCTTGGGATTTTTTGGGGTGGAGGGCGGATGTTGCGGCCACACAGAGACGCCCGCAACGTCGGACGAGCTTGTTGCGACGACGAGGCGGAGCACAAAGACGGGTACGTACTCCTTGCCGCTGTGTCGGCGGCTCTTGAATATCCAACGAATTCCTCCCATGGCTGCCGCCCGGGTCAGCGTTTGGGAATTGTGAGGTTTCATTATTCTGCCGTGGGCGAGGAAGACTTTCTTGAACCGAGGTGGTCACTGATGGAGGAGGGTCTGGCCAGACTACCCAGATGAGGAGGCGAGAACTCCAAGCTTCCATTGGGCTGCTCATGCTCATGCCCAAATCAGCAGAACCGGTCTGGAAGCTCTGCTCTGCTGGCCCAAGCTCCCCTTGTCCGGATCAGATCAGAATGTTCCCCCATTCCCCCACAACAGCAGCCCACCTTCTCGATCAGTCGGAAAGTCGACGAAGCAACCCGTCGGAATCGTGTGGGCGTTGCAGACATGTCGAGGATAAACGCAGTTCGGCGTTCTGATTGGGCCAACGTTTGGTTAATGCAAGCCGCATGCGGGCGTCTAGTGAGTCAGAAGCGGACACCTGGCAGGCACTGCATTAGCCGGACTGGTCCTGGTGCCACCCCACACGCACCCTCCCGGGCGCCAATAGGAGTCGTGAACTGTGAGAACCCTGAGCATCCTCGGTCGCGACTCCCACTGGCGCGCTGCAGCCGCGACTTGGCTCGCTTCGCGGCTCTTCTGGCGTTTTCCGCGCCACGACGTGGGCGCGGCGGGCGTGGGCGTGGAGCGTGGGGCGCGACAGCTCAGAGCAGCCACGCTTGTGGCTTTCCCCGCGGCTGGCTGAGGGGAATTGTTGGGCAATGGCCATTGAATTCAGAGTCTGTCCGCAAGCCCTAAAAATTGGGCATCATCCCGCGTTCTCCCAATTCTTGGGTAGCTTTGCTTCGTCATCTAGGGATGGCCGATTTCACGGTTCTCTCCTCCAGGGTTCGTAGTCGGATGGTCGCCTCTTCAGGGTTCATCTCATCCCCAGCTCTATTCTGGGCATGCCGGGCATTTCAACACCAGCATCCGCTGATCGAGATCCCTCCCGGCCCGGTCCCGCTCGGACATGGAGGCTCGTTTCCTAGGGCTAACGTAGACGGGGAGGCAGCCCTGATGACCAGCTTCAAGAACCGAGCGCTTGCTGAAATTGCCATGTTTTACAACTGCTTAAAGGCGCCCGTGGTTGGGCGGCTCGCTCAAGTCGGCGTCATTTCCTGAACCGCCCAGCTAACCGCGGGCGCTTATAACCAGCTGGATGTTGTCATCAGAGCTTCAACTGTTAAGAGAACCCGCTTAATTATCCCTGGCGCTTATCGAATCGCTCGACAGCACTAACGCCTCAAGATAGAACTGCTGTGGATCATCCGAACTCTCAAACGCAGAAATCAGATGAACCCAGCTCCGTCTGATCCTCCGACCGGAACCTCCCCTCTCAAACTCTCAAAGGGCCATCTTCGGATCCGATTGCTCGTCGCCTGCCGCCGGCGTTGCACCGCCTCACTCAGCTACCCGGGCGCGTAGCTCCAGACTTTCCGCTGACCGAGGCCTCACCGTCCCTCTCCCTCCAGACCGTCCCACAAACTCTTGTCGCGCGACAGAAAACATCCCCCAGACCAACACGCTCCCACGTGCCCTCGCGCCCCGGCCACGGGCCCTCCCTCACCGATTCGTCCTGTCCACCCCTGCCCGTCGCCATGCAAGTCGCGCTCCTCCTCCAACCAATCCGGCCCGCGCATTCCTCCCCGACAGCCCGTCAAGTTCGCAACTCAGCCCGGCGATTGGCTGTCAACCCTCCACCGCCTCTCACGACTTTGCCATGGCCAACGTTCTGGACGCAGGACGAAGAAATCTGCATGTGTGGTGGAAAAGTCCCGCATTCGGCAGTTTGTGTGTGTGTTTTTCTCGAATGGCTTGATGATTCCCTGCTTTTCCGTCCGTTCGGGTTTGTTTCCCCGCTCCCACCCACCGCTCCGCTAGCTCCCGCTTGTTTCGCTGTTTCATCGAGCCAGATTCTTGGAAGACCATGAGGCTCGTTTCAGGTGGGTGAAGATGCAGATGCATGTCTGGGATGACTCACAGGTGATTTTCAGATGGGGTTTTCTTTCCAAGGTGAGGGGATTTGTGTGTTTGTCTGACCTGGCTGGGATGGACAAGGTGGGCGGTGAACAACGAGTGAGGGGTCGATGAAGCGTCACTTCGGGACACAAGGTGAGAGAGGCTCTCTTTTCCAGACAGAGCATTTCACCAGCGACCGCTTGTGATGCCAAAAAGACACTGCAACAAAGGTTATTATGTTTCATGCCATTCAAAAACCGCAAGTATCTACATCCCGAATTCTATCTGCGCTTCCCAGAACCCAGACTCATCCGCTATCAAGTGTTATACTATGTAAGACAAAGACCACCCGCAAACAATGCCTTGTTCCCACCTCCATTCCTCCTCCTAAGCCAAGCAAGCAATCCCTCCTCCATGCAAGGAGAAAATGCCGCAGGGAAAAAAACTTCGCAAAAAGAAATTTCCTTCCGCTTCTCTTTCTCCCAGCCGGCAGGCAGGCGGTGTGCAACCCGGCGCGGCACAACCCGGCGGTGTCCGGGACGGACGGAGAGGGGTCGTTGGGTCTAGCCCCCTCCTAACGCGTCTGCTGCTCCGCACGCGTCACCGCTTCCCGACCTCCACACACCACCTTGCCACCGCGCCATGGCTGCATGCCTCACCAGCTCCCGCTTCCTTCCCCTTGCGGACTCTTCGCAGTCCCACCCCTCGTTTCAGAATTGCCATTCCCATTCTGTCCGCCGCTGGGACCAGATTCAACAAGCGGTGAACCATCCTCCATCCGGCCCGATGCTGCCGTCCTCCCACCAGCATCATCCACCTCACTCCTCACCCCCCTCACCCACTCCCCCCTCCTCCCCCTCTCATCCCACCCCCCATTAGCTTCCTCCTCCCTCTCCCTCGCCTCCCTCACCCCCCTAACAGCCCTCTCCATCCCCTCCAACCTCATCCTCTCCACAACCAGCATCCCCCTCGCCAGCTCCCGAATCGCCCTCCTCCCCATCCTCTCATGCATATCCCTCCACCCGGCCAACTCCCCGGCCACAGTCTGCTGCGCATACCTCAACTCCCTCCCCAACCTCTCCGCCTCACCTTCACTCTGCCTCGCCCTCTCCTCCTTCTCCTCGTTCAACCTCCTCTGCCGCGTATCGTCAAGCAGCGCAAGCCCGAGCGGCCAGCGCGGCGCGCGCGAGAGGGAGCTGTAGCTGCGCTCTGCGTCGCGCCGGACGGAGTGGATGCGGGAGATTGTTTGGGGGGGCCTGGAGAGGGCGCGGAGGACGGATTCGACGTTGGAGTAGAGGGTTAGGAAGGTTGTGTGGAATGTGGAGTGGGGCGAGGAGAGGGAAGGGGAGAGGGAGCGGACGTAGGTGGTGAGGGCGGTGGTGTGGGAGGGGGGGAGGAAGGGGAGGGTGGAGAGGGCGCGGGAGAGGAGGTGCGAGGATTCGTGTAGGTCTAGTTAAGGGGGGGGGGGGGGGGTTAGTTTTGCTGTGTGAGGAAAGGGGGGGGAGAGGTAAGTGGACGTACCAGTAACGACGTTCCCGACCACGCTCGCGCGCCTGGCGACACTACGCGTGGAAAAATGCACGCTCCGGACCATATCCCGCGCATGATCGATGAACTGCTCGACCTCCCTAAGGTCCTCAACCGGCTCATACTCGTCATGCACCTTCTCCATCAGCGCGTCCGCCTTGAGCTTGCTGCGCTCCGCCATCATGTCCAGCTGTAAGTCCGGCACGAGAAAGAACTCCCACAGCATCTCGTGCGTGGCAAACGTCGGGTGCTGCAGCAGCACCCGCAGGAACCAGTCCATCCTGAGCTGCAGGTCCTTGAGCACCGCACGGCTCGGCCGCGAGGGGATCTGCGTCGGCGAGCGCAGGTCCGCCAGCGACGGGATCCACGACGCCGGGTTCTCCATCTGCAGCAGCTTGGCGAGGTGCTCAAAGTCGCTCAGGGAGCGGCGGCAGGTCGTAACCGCGTAGCTCTGCTCGTCGACCGGCGCGCCGGACTTCAACACAAACCGGATCGAGGCGTCCTCGACGAAGAAAGCCCTAACCACGCCCGTCGTGCGGTGATCCGTCCCCGGTATGAGGGAGAACAGCACAAGATCGTCGATCTTGTTCCGCAGCTCGTCGTCCTTAGCCAGCTCGACTGCTGTCAGGCCCCTTAATTCCCTCGCTGCCACGTCCACGCGCGGGTCGCCAAATAGCGTCCGGACCATATCGAAGCGGCCGTATTTGCTGGCGAGCATCAGGGGGGTAAACCTCTTCTCGTTGGTCGCGTTGACGTCGACGTCGCACTTCTGTAGGATCTTCGTGGCCAGGCCGGCGTCGTTGACGATGTGTAGCAGGGTATTCCCCTTGATATCCACGTGGTTGTCCAGGTGCAGTGGCTTTCCATCGCCCTGGCACTTGGTAGCAGCCTCTATCGCTTCCTCTACCATCGTGGTGTAATTTTGGTGATCGTAGGACCTGCACAGCGCGAACAGGGGCGTCTGCCCGTTCTTGTCTTTTTGTCGCCACGGCAGCAGTCTGCCGATCCGTTGTATTAAAAAGGGTGCGTGGAACAGGTAGTGGGCGGCGCTCCTGCCCCGGGTGTCCTGGATGGCGAGGTAGTCGCGGAATCTGTTGTCGTCGATTGACCCCAGGAGGAAGTCCAGGACGGTGTTGACGATAATCTCATCTCCTAGCTGCACAGCGGCGCTGAACAGAGTGGTGCCTTCGTTGTTTTGGTCGTCTAGTATGACATCGGCTGAGTAGTAATTCCTTAAAGAGAGCAGGTACTTCAGCGCCTGGGGCTGCTTGTTCTGAATAGCCATCATGGGAACAGACTCCCCAGAGGCATCATGCGTCTGTGAGAGCCGCTCGATGGATGTATCCCCCTCAAACCCACCAAACGTGCCGATACTCATGGGCATCGACCGGAACGATATCTCGGAGCCGCTGGACATACTCCTCATGTCCATTGCCACCTTTTTGACTCGCTTTGGCGGAGGATGTGGACCCCCTTCTTCATGTGTGTCTATCCCATTCTCATTCTGGAACGGAAACACATGGCCAAGACCGGATCCCAAAGAGAACCGTTCCGAGGGGGTAAAGCTCATCGAGGACCGCCTCGATATCCCGTTCGTAAAACTCCAGCCACTGGAAGATCGCCTCCTCGAGTGAGACATGATACCATCCTCATCGTCGGCAATAGCATCCTCGTCAGGCTCCATTATCGTCCTTAGCCCAGGCATGTCGCCTTTTGATGTGGCATCCCAGAGCGCTCTGTTCCGTTTGCTCGCCCTCCGCAGACCGCCAGATTCACGGTCGAGGTACGACAGAACCGCCTCAAACGTGCTGAGAGCATACCCCATCTCGCCACTCTCCACATCATCGATGAAGATAAAGTTCTGAATGTAGGCCAACCTCGCCTGGAGGTGTTTGATCTGCGCCTTAATCACAACATAGAGCAACAACGACACAAGCGTGTCCGCGTTGATGGTCATGGCCGGCTTCTCGGTTGCCGACCCCGGAGCCTGTCCTGGTTGTGGCGCATCCGTGAGCTGGGTTGCCGCTTTGGTGGTTGACAGCAGAATCTCCATCATCTCCTGCGGGCAGCTGGCATTAGGCATCTTCCGGAACTCCTCGACAGCCCGGCCCAACCTGTTCACCACGTCCCGCTTTGCCCGGTTGCCGCCATCGACGACGATCCCCAGCTGTGAAATGTCGATGTCGTCCATCTGCCGGATTTTCGCCTCCAGCTCGAGGTCGTCCTGCCGCCTGAGCTGAGCAAGGCGCGGGAACACCATATGATGCACGTTCTCGGCGATGTACCGCTCGATCAGGCGCTCAACAAGCGGGCCTGTGAGGTCGGTCGTCGCACCCAGTAACGAAAGCTGACTCCTATCCACGCTCTGAAACAGGTCGATCGCGGCCGTCACAGCTGTCTCCATTGCGGTCCTCATGATCGTCTCGTCGTCATCTTCAAACGAGTCCAACGGCTGGTTCGCATGCACGCCGTTTGCATTCTCGCGGGCCATATCACTATTTGACCTCGCTCTCTTCAGCGCCTTCGCGATCGGTCCATCAGGCTCAGGATCCGGGATATTGTTCGCTGACGGCGGTGGCGGCAGCGGCCGCTCAAACACAGTCGTGAACTCCCGAAACAGCCTCTCCAACCCGGCAGCCATCTGCTTAGCAATAGCTGGGAAATGGTTGAGCACCTCGTGGAACGTCTTGATATCTTTCTTCTTGGGCGAGCTCGAGGCCTGTTTGCCGGCGTCTGCTGGCGGACGGCTGGTCCCATCGCGGGGCGGAGGCAGCACGGCCGGAACCACCTTGGCCTCTTCCCAGTTGCCGACTAGGGGGTGTGATATGTAGTAGATCAGAAACGAGCGCGGGTCGAGCGTGTCGGGGTACCAGATGGCATCATGTAGCAGGTTGGCTTGCGCCAGAGTCTTGAATCCTGAACGAGGGTGTCAGCGTTTGCGTTCCCTACCACACAAAGAAAGCCGATATGTACCCTTGTTGGTATAGATGCTATTATCCTTGATGACCAAACTCCTCCCATTAAACGTGGTATACACCCTCGGCTTCCCGCGCATCTCGCGGAGGTTCTGGGTGGCATCTCTCCCGCCGGCGCCCTGGGCCTTGGGCACTGGTATGCGCACCACATGGCTTGCAAGGAACTCATCGGAGGCTATGGAGGCCACGAGGGGGGCCCCCGACTCGGGGTCGCGGGAGTTGAGCAGGACATCGGCAGTCGGGACGAGGAGGATGTGCTGTTGGGGCGGCAGGCACTGGGCGAGGATGGGGCTCTTGGAGAAGGCGCTCAGGAATGGGTTTAGGGGTTGCATTCATTCGACTGGGTTTCGCAGCTGCGCTCGGTGTGGCTTGTCGAAGGGCGCGGCCACCATTTGGCAGTTGCTGGAGATGTGGGCGATCGATATCGGGCAAGTCTCAGACAAGGGATCGGTGGGTGACGCAATGGCTTCGGTCCTCGCGGCTCGGAGAGGCGATGGCGGCGTTGTGTCGCGCGGTAGTAGTTAGAGGGCTCGGTGGCGGATTTCGGGTGGTATGCGTAGAGGAAAGTCGTAGCTGGTTGCTGAAGCACCAAGGTCTCAAGAAGGTATCACGGCAGATCGTAGTTGAAAGATGGAAGTGGAAGTTCGGCTGACAGAGAATCAGTCGTGGCTTGGGACTGGTGACAGGGATATGTGAGCAGGGAGAGCATGGATGTCAAACATGCGCAGAGCTCGAGCTCTGGCTCGCCCCGGCCAACCAGAACTGCCGAGATCCCGCATGTGGGGGGCAGAACTTGGATGGGTGCTGACAGACAGCCTCGTCCCAGGAGATTGGAAGAGATCACGGAATTTACACCTCTGGAGAAATCACCACTTAGGATTTGCAAGATTCCACGCAGTTTTGGTACTATCATTGTCCCATCATTGCTGGGATTATTGCATTAGGTGGCTTAACCTGCGAACTTGAGATCAAGTCAACAGCCCAGGCGGGCTGCAGGCTTCAAGATGGCAGTTGCAGGTGTTCAGACAGATCTCCAAGTTGACCAGCGATCTCAGGCTCTAGGCCTCTCTTCCTTCACGCCGGACTATTCGGCTTCACCTTCCTGGATCTAGGCCAGGGCACGGCCCCATGGGCCCGATGGCCTCGTCGTCATGCAGCATGGTCAGGTAGCAGGCGTTGATGTTCATAAACTTCGTATCATTTACCTGCCTGACCTTAAGCCTTGGCAGCACCGGCCTTGATCAGCAGGATATCGCCATCCTCAACGACGTAATCCTTGCCCTTGGTCATGATCTTGCCCTTCGCCTTCACCTCGGATTCGTCGCCGAGCTCCTTGAGGATGTTGTAGTTGTACACAATGGCCTGGATGAACGTCTTCTCAAAGTCAGTGTGGATGACGCCGGCGGCCTGCGGCGCCTTGGTGCCGTTCCGGATGGTCCATTGCCGGACCTCATCGGGGCCAACAGTGAAGAAGCTGCCGAGGTTGAGCGCCTTGCGCATCTGGATGATGATCTTGGGCAGCGCAGACTCGGCGCCGACGTTCTTGCACTCCTCAAGAGCCGCCTCCTCGGTCTCGAACCGGGTAAGCCGCTCCTCGAAGCAGATCGAGAGGGGAATGATGGGATCGCCCTCAGCATGCTCCTTGACCCACTCAACGATCTTGGGGAGATGCTTGTTCTTCTTCCTGATGTAGTCCCTCTCGGAGAGGTTGACCAAGAAGACGACCGGCTTGGCCGACAGGAGGAAAAGAGGATTGATGACCTCGATCTGGCGACGAGTTAGCGCTTATGTCGCAATGCTTGATGAAGCAGACAAGTTTTGAAAATGAGCAAAATCAGAATGGGGTTTTTATCTCAGCATGCACTCTGCGTTTAGGTGAGGCATTCAACGAGCTGGGTTATAAGATCGGACCACTGGTCCTTTATCATCATGGAAATGCTTGGGAAGAGAAAAGAAAATGGAAGAGTGCGTACCTCCTTGGGACCCCAGCGGCCCTTGCGGACGTCTTTGCCGTCCTTGAGGTGAGCGAGAATCTTCTCGATCGTCGCCTCCTCCTCCTTCCACTGCCTCATCTGCAGACTCTGGCCGCCCTGGCGGGTCTTCTTCTTCTGGTTCTCGAGCGCCTTCTCGACGAACTCGATATCCTTCAACCGCAGCTCCTCGGCGATGATGTCAAGATCGCGAATAGGGTTGACGTCACCCTCAACGTGAATGATCTCGGCATCGTCGAAACACCTCACGACCTGGAAGATGGCATCGACGGCGCGGATGTGGGACAAGAAGGCATTGCCGAGACCAGCACCGGTGGAAGCGCCACGGGTCAGGCCGGCAATGTCGTAGACTGTGAGGTTGGCGGGAACCCTGGACTTGGGGTTGTACTTCTCGCACAGCCAGTCGTAACGCGCATCAGGGACGATGACGCGAGCCTCCTCAGGGTCAATGGTGGCATAGGGGAAGTTCTAGGGCAGAATCAGCGACAGCGTTCTCTCGGGGGCCTGGGAGTCGAACATACTGCAGGGTTACCAAGGTTGCACTTGGTGATGGCCTGGAAGAGCGTAGACTTGCCGACGTTGGCCAAGCCAACCTGTTTGCCGAGTCTCAAGTCAGCAGAGCCGAGAGCTGAGGACCACCAAGGCAACCCACAATGCCGCTCTTCAGACTGTTTCCGGGACGACCCAGGAGGATCTTCTCCTCAACGACGGCCTTCTTGGGAGGCATCTTGTTGCGCTTGCTGTAGCGACGAGTGGAGATGTAGATGACGGTGCAATCAAGCACAGGCTTCTTGGGAAATGCAGAGCTAGCTGCGGGGGTTCGAAGGAGGGGTAGAGAAGAAGCGAAGAAGAAAGATCGGGCTGGGAGTGCCGTCGCGACGAGCTCGTGGGCTGGGTGCCACGAGCTACGTTATGAGGCTAATTGCTGAGACAAGCGAATGTCTAGCAATGGGTTAGGTTTGGATGCCGGTGTCCGTCAACGAACGCGCTGGAGGACGTGATGAGGCTTTGGGACACCGTGGGAGATGAGAGAAGTTGACAGAGTGAAAATTTTGGTTTTGAGCTTGCATGGCGGGGTTATTGACAGCTGTGGAGCCGCTTGGAAAGGGGCGTGCACGAGCCAGCCACCCCACCCAGCCCCCAAACAGCATGTGGGGCCTTGTTGCCTGCCGGCTGCTGCTTCATGCGGCAGCACCGGGAATGGAAGCTGCACCTCGATGTTTCAACAGTGCCTTGCCTTGGAAGGCAACCTGGAACCAACCTCGAAGCCCCCAACCTCCAGTAACTTTTCAGGTTTCTTTGAAGCCGACCTTCTTCAGCTCGAGGTTTGAAGTGGCCATCAATCTCACCGCTTTCTCGCCATCTATCGATTATCCAAATACCCACTCTCCAGACGCGCGGCATCCTCCCTTTGGTTGGGAGCTACCCATCTTTGTCGCCAGAGCTCCCTTCGCTTGCAAATTGATGGCCCGGCCGGCAATTTGAAGCCCCCAACGTCACTCCCGAATCGAACATATCCCGCGCGCCTCTCCCAGCCGTTGGTCCCGGCCGTCTCTCCCTTCTCCTCACAACCGGCGAAACCACCTCGCCAACCTCATCCCTCCTCCCCAACTACCGAGACTACACAACCACCATCCAACCTCCAACCCCCCATCACACCATGCCCCCCTCCCGCAAAACCCGAAAACCCACCCGCACCAAATCGCACCGCTCCACCCTTTCCCTTTCCAAAACCGAAATCCTCATCAACATTTACGACCTCCTCTCCCCGGGCCGCATGTCCTCCGTCCTCTGGCACCTGGGCACCTCCCTGCTCCACTCCGGCGTGGTAATCAACGGCAAAGAATACGCCTACGGCGGGCACGACCAGCGCGGCGTCACAGGCGTGTACTGGACCAAACCCCGCCTCGAGCCCCCCGGCGGCACGTTCCGGTGCGAGTACCTGCACGGATTCACGCTGGCGCCGCCGGAGGAGATTGATAGGATCGTGAAGGAGGTGTCGCAGGAGTTTTTGGGGCCGGGGTATAACCTGCTGACGAGGAATTGTAATCATTTTACGTCGGCTCTTTGCGAGAAGCTGACGGGGCAGGCGGCGCCGGGGTTTTTGAATCGCGCGGCGAGTATTGGGGTGGCGTTGCCATGCGTGGTGCCGAGGGATTGGGTGCAGGTGCCGGATTTTGAGATGGCGGATGGGGAGTTGTTGGATGAGGATGAGGATAGTGACGAACATCATGGGCATGAGAGGGCGAGGATGCTGAGGTCGTCGGATGAACTGCCTAGGTTGGTAGGGCACGACGAAGGGCGGGAGACCCGGTTTGAGCGGGAGATTGAGGACGAGTGGAGGGCGGGAGGGAGTGGAATGGGGAAGGGGAAGGCGCCTATTAGGGACAGTGCTGGGAGGACGCTGCCCCCTTCGGAGAGGGCGCCGGTGTCGTAAGACACCCTACATATCAAGATGGACTGGGGCTAGGGGGTTTTCAGCATTGCTTTGGAGTTTGGGTGGGATATTGCTGGGTTTTGATACTGATACCACGGCTGTCTTGGGAGGTGCGGGACAAGTATGAGGGCCGGCGTTTGGTGGGTATCATTTCGCTCGTTATTGGGTTAGGCTGAGGGATGGGTTGGAACAAGCGTTTCTGGTTTCGGCCAGAGCATATGAATACTCAATTGATTTTGATCCCATGTTTTAATCAAGCCCGCGTCATGTTGGGATAATGCGGGTGCTAACTCGTCCCGAGTCAAAGTTTATATGCTGTTCACATGAGGGCGGTCAAGAAGTTCCTGATACTGACTGTTTGCTTGCCTGACTGACAATTTGAGGGCTCTTTAGTAAACAGCAGTCCCATATCAGAAGTTTAAGCACGGTGATGGCCGGGCATTGTAAAAGGATATCAGCGCCCCAAGAACCCTCCCCTAGGAATCGTGACAACACGGCGTTGAACGTGCCTGTCTATTCATGTTTACCTTCTATAGATGCAACTAGCCGTCTACCTTATCGGATGGGTAGGGAAATGATTCCGGCCCTCACCAACGTCTGGCCTTTCCACCCCGACCTGGATATTTGATACGCAGCTATCCGAGACCCGACGGGTCGAATAACAACGTCTGCTCAAGCCCCAACGCCCTTCGCAGTCAAACCCGCCTTCGCCCCCATCCCATCCGGCGCGCCCATCTCCTTCTCCTCATGCTCGCGATTCCACTCCAGAATCTCCTCACAAACGCCCTCAATCGTCGTACATCCCCCCTTATACCCAATCCCGCCCTCGGCCACGCTCTTCCTCGCCGCGGAATCATCGATAATCGTGTGCACCGACACGCTAAAAACCGACGGCTGCAAAAAGTGAATCGGCCCGCTGGGCTCCTTCAGGCCGAGTTTGGTTAAAAAAGGCAGGTGCGCCAGCAGCAGACACCACTTCTCCGTCAAGTTCGCGAGGAGGAAGAGGAGCAGTGGGCTGTGGTACGACATGCGGACGCGCGGGATCGACAGCTGCTCGGCGGCGCCGTACACATCGTCGAAGGAAGGCGGCGGGCCCGGGTCCGTGACGTTGAAGGTCCGGCCGGCGCACAAGGGCATGGGGGAGCCATCGCGGCGGGCGAGCGCGGCTTCGAATTGCAGGTGGGCGAGGGCGACGTTGCGCGAGTTGACAAAGTTCTGCACGATGTGGGCGATCCAGGTGATGTTGTCGCCCGAGCGGAGGACCATGCCGAGGGTGGGGTCTGTTTTTTGGCCGTAGATGGGGTTGCCGGGGCGGATGGTGCCGGTGCGGAAGGTGTTTGTGTTGGCGGCTTGGACAGCGCGCTCAGCCTCGGCTTTGGAGCGGGCGTCTGGGGGGTTGGGGAGGGAAAGGTCAGTCTTTTTGTTTGTGTTTGCTGCAAAAAAAAAAAGGCAACAACTCACAGTTGGAGAAGAATTGGTTGTGAGGGCGCAGAGGGGCATCGAAATCCTTTTCGGTAACCACTTGGAAGTAGTTCTTGGGAGTGCTCTTCCAGGGCCAGATCCAGAACTTCGCCGGGACGATACCAACAGACCCGGAGGAGGTGGCAATCAAGATGTCGGCGCCGGCTTCCCGGGAAGCCTCCATAACGTTCACGGCGCCGTCTAGGTTCACATGGCGGAGACGGTGGTAGAAGATCTCGTGGCGTTCCTGGGGTCGGATCATGGCTGCCGTGTGGAACACGGTCATGGGCTTGTTGGCGACAGACTTCGGCCATGGTTTAGCAAAGGCTGCGTCAACGGAAGAGCGGGAGGCGATGTCGGCCGTCACAAAGTCACAGCCAACGGTCTGCTTCATCATGTCCCGCCGGTTGACGGGCGCAAAGTCGACAATGCGGATACTCTCAGGCGACTCGCCGCGATGGAGCAGCTGCAAGACAATGTCTCCGCCCACGAGGCCTGCAAAGCGTCAGAGTGAGTCCAACATCAGATAGTATTGAAACTGAGTGCTGACCAGACCCGCCGACGACCACATAGCGGCGCTCCAGGCGCGGGGGCAAGAGCTTCGTGAAGTCGTACGGCTTCTGTTTCTGGCGTTCATAGGTGTCTCGTAACTCCTGTTTCGTCCAGCGGCGGGGCGAGGCCTTGCGGGCTTCCTCGGGGACCGAGAGCATCGCCTTGTTCATTTGTCTCAGCCATAGCAGCGCGAGGCCAATGACAACAGCAACCACGGCCCACATAATAATGCTTTCTAGGGGGTGTTTGGCGGTTGGTGTTGAGAATCACACAGGAACGAGCGTCATCGGAGGAGGAGAGTGTTGGCTAAGAATCAAGAAATTTAAGGAGAGAAAGAGAAGGGTTCCAGATGAGGATCAAGAGGTCATTGAGGACTGAAGGGTGATGCGAAACGCGATCTTGTGAGACTTGTATTTCAGACCGCCATCGAGGAAAGTAATCAGGCTGTCCTTGCCGTCAAACCAGTCCATTTCTCCACATTGTGCGCAGGCCAGGACTCGGTTGCTTCGCTGATTGGATTGATCGGACTCCCAGAGTCTGGGGCGCGCTTTCCCTGTGCCTCAGCATCACAGCAGATGGCGTCCTGAAAGAGCAGGGCGGGCAAACATGCACCTCACTCAAGCGAGGAAGTTGAATTTTGAGTCAAGGACTCAAAAGTATTTATTCTCTTCGAGGAGCACGTCAATGATGAACAAGGGAGGTTTCACCGTCGATACAACCTTCCTAATTGACTGACGAGACCCCACGACAGTTGTTGATTTGTTCATCAACATCTCATCCAAGCTGCAAGGAACAGATCCATGATCCAAGCCTGGAAACGTTGCTCCGGCCCGCCCAATGCAACTCGAGCCCACCCAACCACTGGCCCATCTGATTGGATGAACGTCAAAGGTGGAGCGCGGGCTGTCCCTTTTGTGGGGGGTTGGCGATCGGTGCAGCTGCTTATCTCAGCACACAGGTCGCTTTCAGATGTCTGTGGGACAATCTCAACTTCATCTCTTCTTCCTGTCGATGTTCCTGCGATGCGGCCTGAGTGTCTGCGACGGCAGGATGCCGTCCAGAGCGGGGATGAAACAGCGAACACCCCAGACGCAATCAAAACACGGATGACAGATTTCTGCTGCCGCTTCTGGCAAAGCCGGGACCGCGACGCCGAGAGCCCCTGATCCTGGCCTGCGGTAATTTACCGTTTTCCATCCATTTTCCACGAGCCCAACCATGCCACTTTTGCGAGAGCGAGAGAGGCCTTTGTGTGTTTGCCATCCATGTTGTTTTCGGGTCTGAGATTGAGTGTGATGAACTCCAGGGTGGCTGCTGCAGGATCGTGCTGCGTGGCGTCGACGGTCCAGCAGGAGGCTGGGGTCTGTGTTGGTGCCCGCTTGGTGCTGTTTCCATGGTGTCCGTTGGATGGGAAACCCACGATGCTGTCCAGGACGCGAGACCGAATCCGGCCAATCACGCGCCGCCCAGCTTTTCATGTCTGAGCCGTGAGTCTTGCTCCTTCCCGCTACGAGCTGCCCTCAGTGCCGGGCCAGCCGTAACATACGCTATCTTTTCGTGTGGGAAATCGGGCCTCAAACAGGTTCTTCTTCCAAGCATCAACAATCCCAGATCTTGCCTTGGACGCTTCATTTATCCCGCTGCTGCTGCATTTTCCGCATCATCTCGTAGAATCTCACCTCGGACATCAACTCTCTGCACTCTCACACCCTCACCACTCTCACACCCTCACCACTCTCACAATGCATCAGAACGTCCTGCTCGTCGCGCTCTCGGCGCTCGGTGTCGCCACGGCCCAGAGCCAGAACTTCACCATCGACCCGAACTCCGTCAGCCCGGCGCTGAAGGGTATGGGTTGAGAAATCTCACTTTCTTGGGCATGTTGGACTGACAATTTCCAGGCGAATGGTGCAATGCCGAGTACAACACCTGCCGCATTCTCTGCGCTGAGAACCCGACTGAGAACGAGTGTGATGCCGTAGGTCGACTGTCGCGTGTTTGCCATCATGCAACGATTTGCTGACACAGCACGACAGACCACCCTGAAGTATGTCTGCACGTGCCAGAACGGCACTGCCCCCGGCCTAGACTACTACACCCAGACCATCCCCTACGTAAGTCCCTCCTGCGCTCGGCGGACTATGAGCTCGCTAACATGCCTCAGTTCATCTGCGACAAGGTCTTCTCCGACTGCATTGCCGCCAACACTGGCAGCTCGCGGGCTCAGGATGAGTGCAAGACCAAGATCAAGAGCAAGTGCGGTACTCTTGATCCCACCGAGGCCGATGTCGGCGGTTCCTCGGACGAGGCCAGCAGTAGCAGCGTCGCTCCGACCTCTTCTACTCCCACCGAGGCCCCGGCGGCTACTCAGAGCAACCCCACCACCACCACCTCGAAGGGCGCCGCCGCCGCGACTAACGCTGTCCTCATCGGCAACGGCGTCGCCATGGTTGCCGCCGGCGTGTTTGCTGCCCTGCTCTAACGTGCTACGGCGTTGATCGTTAATCTTCTTGTATTGATTTTTTCCTTGATCTTCCTCAGGACAGGATTTTTCCATCGGCGACAGCAGGACCTGCAGGTACATAGCCCTCCGCAAGGACGGCGGGCCCCAATGCGCACAAGAAGACGAAGCTCCGGTTGATGATGTCAGGAGGAAGGGATGTTGGCTGTGTGGGCCATGTAATGGAAGATGTAGGAGGCAGGGATCTGAGGGAGGTGTTCAGGAGCTAGAGATATATCCATTTGCTTTTCCAGGTTCGGTTCCCGGGTGCTTGAGATGTGATCTGACTGCTGAGGCTCGTTGACAAACAGCGTTCGTAGATGGCCTTCATTGTTCTGGACAACGAGATTGTTCAGCCTCTTTGTCCTAAATTCAACACAATCCCTTTGCACAATCCTTTTGTATGAAACGCATTCTGCTGAATATATAACAGCTATCATCCTCACGCCTCGATAGATTTGAAACCCCTCGAACCATCCAGACCGAGCACCATCATCCATTCCCAAGTATTACACTCATCCACAATGTCAGCGAACGCCACCACCACCAGCACAACCAACCCCCGCCTCCCCGTCACCCTCCCCCCCGAAATCATAACCGACATCCTCACCCACCACCTCACCTCCCCCGCCCCAACCTGCCTCCTCACCCTCCTCTGCCCCGAATGGTCCCTCTGCGCCCCCAACGCCCTCGCCCCCCTCCTCCGCACCACCCGCGTCGACACCTACACCCTCCCTTCTTCCTCGCCTCTTGAAAACACCCGCGGCAGTATCTCAACAATCTTCTCCCACGGCCACTCCTGCGCCGCTGAGGATTGTCAGCATCTGCTCACGCAAACTATGCGTGATCCCCGCAGGGAGGAGGGGTTGCCGGTGGGTTATAGACGGGAGCTGGTTAAGAGGTGGTTGGATAGGGGTGTGGCGGTGCTGGGGCAGAGGAGGGCGGAGACGGTTGGGCCGTTGTGGGTGGAGATTCCGAGGGGGTTGGTGGAGGGGATAGTGCTTTTGAGGGATTTTGGTGCGGGGGGCGATGGGGATGGGGGAATGGGAGGTGGTAATGGTGGTGGGATGGGGGGTGTGGTGGCGTTTGAGGATGATTTTTTGGATGGGAACGGGGAGGTGTGGAGTGCGGATGGGCGGGAGAAGGAGAGGTTGCCGGGTGGGGGTTTGGGTGGGGAGGGGTATTTGTTCAAGAGGGTGAGGCAGCTGGTGGTGAATACCGTGCCGGAGCTGGCGGAGCTGGAGGCGTATGAGCTGGGGTGGTTGTCCGAGCGGTGGGGGGCGCAGGTGCACCGGAATATTCTGCGGTTGGATCAGAGGCTTGAGTATGAGCGGAAGGCGAACTTTTTGCTGCGGTGGGAGGCGATGAAGCGGTTGGAGACGTTGGCGCTGGACCTTAGGGGTTATAGTCTCCCAGGGACGAAGTATCTCCATGATGAGGACATTGTGCGGCTGGCGCGCTCGCTCAAGGGGAAGGGATTGGAGTTGTTGGTGATCGCGGGGCTGAGGTCGTTGGGGAATTATTCTGGCCCTGATGCGGTGGGGGTGGAGGAGGTTGAGAGAGGCACGTGGAATGCGCAGAGGCAGATGTGGGTGGATGAGCGGCGTGGAAGGACGGTTAACTGGTGGAAAATGTTCAAGGGAGCGGTGAGGCCTGGCGGACGACTTGTCTTTGTCGACAAGGCTGACGACAAGGAGTTCAAGCTGCTCCAGCCGGACACCCTTCGAAGGGTAATGGTTTAGGAGGGCTGATGGAAGACTGGTGATAAGTGTCAAGGGTCCTTTGCTCTTTTGGCACGACTGATCGAGTTGCTCAGCCGAGCTTGGTAGGTAAGAGTCATGATCCATTTGTTTTGTTTGTTTCCTAAGAAATATGTCTTCAGAGTCCTTGTTTAAGTTTGCCGTTGTCTTTGGCGCCAGGTCTGTTTGTGTTAAGTGTAAGTCTCCCATGGGCCAACTCCTGACCTGTTCGCTGACAACCAGCAGTCTAATGCTGCAACGGTCGACCAATCCACAGCGGCCCAGCTCGCCTTCAAATGGCAACTGTGAACCACAGGCGTGGTGCCGCTGACTCGGGTAGATGCCTGATCCAAAGCCCAGCTCCGTGTCACATTTATCTTTGAGAACCTGGAGTGGAAGTGTGTCTCGTTGATTCGCTGTCCGGTTCTTCATGGAGACAGGGCTGCCACGCGAGCAAGAGGGTTGGATGTGGTGTCAACTGGTTATTGGTTCAAGGCTCTGAGAGTCAACCATTCCATGGACCATCATCGAACCTGAGCTCGCTTTAATCAGCCACTCTGGTTTCACATCGAGAGGACGCCGTTATCTCACAACCCCAACAGCTGCAAGGCTCCGTACAGCCCATCACTTCGTCGCTTTCGATGACTTCACCACCGCTCCTGTGGGGTGGCAGCTTCGCACCGACCACCTGACAACGTGTGCTGCAGATGTCTAAGAACCGAAAGCACCTCATCTGCCTAAGGTACCAAACTGTTGCGACATTGCCCCGTCATACACTTCCTGTCCTGCCCGGTTGTGACTGCAAATATAAAAACGCTATCCTAGGTACGTTCCACACTTCCATCCACCAACCCAACTTGAACGCAGAGCTCGTGTTCATCAACACCGACCAACGATGGTGCGAGGCAAGCCAAACAAACCAAAAAGACACAGCGACAGTGCACTCAACATCGCAGCGAGCACGTCTGCACTACTAGCGTTTCAGCGATCAAAGCGCCATCGTCGACACCCAAGCCCTAGCAGCAGCAGCAGCAGCAGCAGTTCCTCCAGCAGGAGCAGCTTCCACAGCAGGGACCAATCCCAAGACCGTGATCGACGCCGAGACACCAGCGTGAGCCATTCTCGCAGCAGAGACAAGCCGCGGAAGCGCCATCAACACCGAAGCCCCAGCAGGAGTGGTTCCACTAGCGTGGACAGCTTGCGGAACCGATATAACCTCCGAGGCCCAAGAAGGATCATGTCATGGTATCGTCACCGATTGCAACTTAGAGGGTCCAGCTCTAGTCATCGAGGAAGGAGCCCAACAAACCGCGTCCACCGGTCTCCGGTATGGTGGGTTCGATATAAGACGCTCGACGACCCGCACGAGGCTTTTTGGCTCTGCACTCCAAGTGATGGCAGCGTGGCCACCTTAGGCTCCTTATTCAGAGGGCATTATGAAGACATGAGGGACAGGCTGGGGAACTCTGCGGTCCTCAAACTCTACAATGCCCAAGGTCAGGAGCTGAGCCCCGACTACGAAATCAACAGCAATTCCATGGAAGTGTGGTATCGAGTGGTCAAGCCCGAGAACGATGGCGAGAGTTGGAAACTCTCACACTGGCAGGACAAGAACGATCGTCCTTTTGGTGCCCCGTTCAGGGCGGCGATGCTTCATGCCATCGATGCAGGGAAAACCGTCGAGGAGATGAGAAACATGATTGCAGAAATGATGAGAATCACTGACGCAAAGAGGGTTATTCTGATTGCTAGGAACGGTATGCGACGCGGCACGCTTCACGGAAGCCGCTGGGAGGTCCGCAAGATTAAAGATTCATGGCTTTGCACCTGGCTCTCCATCGACATCACCCCAAAGCGTGGCTACATTGTCCTCCGCGGCATGAACAGGGAATACATCTACTATCCCTATGCCCAGGACGTTGATCAGCGAAAGCCAGTGCAGGAGGTAGTGGAATACCTCGAGACTCGCGTGCTCCAGGGCTCGCATAAGCACCACAAGAGCGCGCTCATGGGGCGACAGGGCTTTGTCAGGCTCGGGCACAACGGGCGTCCCTTGAATGCCTGGACTACCGAGGTAACATGGGGTGAGACCTACGAGTTTAAGATCACGGAGGACGACGCCGCCGACATCTTTGTGCGCGAAGAGTCATGGCTCCTGCAGGCAACCGAGCAGTGCACCCTGTGCATTGAGATGAGGACTCTGGACGAGATACCCGTCAAGATCACATCCCGTTGCAGCCACAAAGCCACCATTTGCCGACACTGCCTCGAGAAATGGCTTTGCTCGTGCATAAACGATGGCGGGGGCGACAAGGTGAAGTGCCCGGACTGCTCGGAGGTACTGGAGTACGCCGATGTCAAATTCCACGCCACTAAGGAGGCGTTCGAGCAGTACGACAACTTGCTTCTCCGCACAGCGCTCAGGGGCATGGAAGATTTCTATTTCTGCCTCAATCAAGGCTGCGGGTCCGGCCAGCTCATCCCTCACGCCGACAAGTGCCCAGTCTTTCAGTGCCACACCTGCCGCTTCCGGTACTGCATCACGCACGGAACTCAACACCTCGGCGAGACCTGTGAGCAATACAGGAGCAACAAGGACCACCAAGCCCAGGCCAACCAGAAATCAGAGGAGGAAATCAGGAAAACATCCAAGGCGTGCCCCCAGTGCAAGGTACCTGTCTCCAAACACCACGGTTGCAACCACATCACTTGTAAGTCTCACCCTTCCCACCCCTCCTCCCCCTCCCCCCCTTCCCATCCACCCCCTCCCTAACCCCCAACCCCCCCCCAGGCATCTGCGGCCACGAATGGTGCTACCTCTGCCTGGGCCCCTACCAGCCCGCCGCGCCGCACGAAGTCGCCGTCTGCCACCACGAGCGCACCTGCGAGGAACACGCCGCGCACTACTTCGACATGGTCGAGCAGCAAAACCGAGAGCTGATGCGCCTCGCCCACGCCCGCGCCCTACCACTACACCACCACGAACCCCACTTCCACCGCCACCACCACCACGCCCTGCAGGAGTTCAACCCCCCGCACCTGCGCAACATGCGCCTCCACCGCGAGACGCGGCGCCAGGAGGAGGCGGCGTTGAGGGAGACGGAGGCGATGGGGGAGGATGAGGTGCGGAGGTTGGAAGAGTTGCAGGCGGAGTTTGAAGGGCTGCGTGCGTCGGGAGTGGCGCGGGAGAGGTTGTTGCGGGGTTTGCGGAGTGGTGGTGGTGGTGGTGGTGCTGGGGAGCGTGGAGATGGAAGGGGGGTAGAAGCACGGGGGCCGCCCTCGTCGTTTCAGGGGCCGTGGCGGGAGGAGTGGGTGGATGAGCTGCCGCCTGGCCCTTGGGCTCGGGCATCTGGGCCGGAACTGGCGGATTACGAGATTGAGTGGTTGACGGCTCCGGCAAGAGGGGTGTCACGGTTGTTTGGGGAGAGGTCGAGGCGGACTGGGGGTGAGGGGTTAAGAAGGGCGAGGCGGGATGAGGATGGGCGGTGGTGATAATGTTGGAGAGTTAGGGGGGGGGGGGGGGGGGGGGGGGGGGGGGTGTGGGGGGGTGGGGGTGGGTGGGGGGGGGGTGGGGGGGGGGGGGTGGTGGGGGGGTGGTTGGGGGGTGGGGGGGGGGGTGGTGGGGGTTTTTGGGTGTGGGGGGGGGGGGGGGTGGGGGGGTGAGTGGGTGGGTGTGGGTGGGGTTTT
>JAPDFF010000150.1:0-28918 GCA_027569505.1 Chloridium humicola | reverse complement strand
CTGTTTCTGATGTAATTATTGTTAGTTCTTAGTATTGTTGTGTTGCAATTGAGGATAGTATTTGTAGGGTAGTGGAGAGTGTGCGACTCGCTGATATGTGCGACTCGCTGATAAGATACGTTAGTTATTAGGTAGGAGATAATATCCAAGACACTGGGCGTAGCCCCTTTTTGGTACAATCCTCGCTACTTAAGCAACCTCCACCTCCAGGACACCCTCCACTGAGTGCGCCGGCCGCCATATCTTTACCAACCTCAGCCCTGCGCTTTCAATCAGATTCTTCCAATCCTTCTCCGTCCTCTCCGCGGCTGCCATGCACGCCATCATGGTAATATCCGATACCGTAATGCGCGAGAGCGGCCGAACGTTTGTCACCAAGCTCTCATGGATTAACAGGCGCGAGTATCCCTGCTCCATTGCAGGTGCCAGCGTTTCCAGAATACGGCGTGCTGCCTCATCGGGCCAGTCATGCAGCACATTATGCATGAAGTAGACCTTCGCACCACAGGTCTCAGCCGGCTGCGGTGTGAAGAAGTCGTGCGGCCGCACCATAATCGCCGACTCACTCCCGAGGCTTTCCTCAACTCCCTCAAGAATACCCGGCAAGTCCTCCAACACCAGACTACCCGCCGGCACCTCCAGGTGGCGCGCAAGAAACTTCTTCAAGTCATGGCCCTTGCTCCCCCCAATGTCAACTATCAGCGGCCGGCTCCCCGCCTTTTCCTTTTGCACCGCATCCGCGAGAATGCTCTTGGTTGGATACAAATCTACCCACGGCGTGAGGTTGTACTTGGAATGACACTCCATAGCATCGTTGAACGAGGCCGCCAGCGCGGGGTTGCTGCCAACATAGTGGAACAGATTCGAGCCCTTGCCATGGCAGAACTGCATGTTGCAATCACTGGCGTCGGTTGGCACTCGGAAGCCTGTTGACTTGAGGTAGCCCGGCAGAGACTGGAAGAGCGGGGCGTGAAGATCCTTGTAGCTATCGCCGTATGTGCTTGCCAGCGGCGGATCGGATGCGAGCGCCGCGGCCCAGGGTGTGCGCGCGTACGTGTCTTCGGCTGTTTCGATTATGAGGTGCTGGCCAGCAAGGGTGCGCATCATGCGGCCTGGGTAGATGGGGAAGGTGAGTCTTGTGGTCAGAATAAGGGGGGAGCGGAAGAAGTACGAATCAGTTGCTCCTCGGCGCCTGTGAGCTCGGCGAACTTGGTGCTGGTGATAGGCTCGCCGCCGGCTTCCGCCCACTTGGTGAAGACACCGGCGTCGATGAGGGTTTTGATGGCGGCGTGTATTGCGAGGTTGACCCAGTTATGATCCCATGTGATGTCCCACGGCGACTGGATCCTCCTCAGAGTCTCGAGGACGGCATCTCGTGCTCGGATGCGCTCGGCTTCGTTGGCAAAGGATTTGGCATTAATGCCTTCCAGGTTTGCAATGAGTTGATCTGCGGTTGCCATCTTGAGTTTGGTTGTGTTGTTGGTTGTTCTGTGAGGAGAGCTTGAACCCCTAAACAATCACCACAAAAACATCCTCAGCTGTCTTTGCGGGGGAGACCCTCTGGGGGATGCTGTCGGATTCGCATTTCCATGACATGGCAATCGTCTGCTCCACCTCCCTGCTCTTCACACCATGGGTCTTCCTCCCATGCCTAGCTCCGCGGCATTGTGCGTCATTCCCCGAGCGAACTCCCCCTTTTGGCCTAGTCTTAGCACAGGGAAGAGCAGAAGTGGCCTCCTGTTAAGGCACGGGACTGAAACTGTCATGTTGGTTGATGTGATGATGATCGAATATCAGGCTGAGGCGGCGAAAGATCACCCTGTGGCCATACGTAACCCAAGTCTTGCAAGATGCCACCCATAGCAGCTTTCATGAGAAAGCCTTTGCGGCTCGAAACAGAATTGAGCTCTCTCGCCTTGTGTACAGTGTCGTCAAGATATCACCCCTGCGAGCCATGTCGTACCATTTCTCCGCTTTCTCCACGCGTAATGCGGGGCCAGCCAGGGGTGAGGCACAAGGTTGGAACCGGGGGCTTGGAAGGATGCACAGGAGCATTTTCCGCATGACCTCAACGCCCGATTGCTGTTCAAACTCGCATGTCAACCGAATGTTAGAGGCTTCTTTGCCCAAAAGAAACTCAGCTCCCTGTTACCCCTCCCTCCCGTGGTGTGCCGCTGAAGACAATTTCACCTCAACCGTCTTGTAAACTTTCTGACCCCCTGTCCACATCACCACCACGAAGCTTGCTCTTTTTGTGAGCGGTTACCAGCGGAATAGCATCGTAACTTGGGCGCAAGTGCAGGCTGGCCTGTTCTCCAACGTCTGAGTCGAGCTTCTGGTGATCCCAGCTCCTGCTCCCGCCCACAGACGAGCCTGCTGCGCTGCCTTCGAAGTGGTTTCCTGACATTGCGCCGGTCCCGCGGCTGCCACGGCTCCCGTCACTGATCTTTTTCTTTGCTGCTTGGAAGAGGGGGCCCAACGTTGGTAGCGAGGCACAAACTAGAAGAATCATTCCCTCCGCCACGGCGAGAATGTCAAGATACGGGACGGGATCTGGAGGCACGTGTCAGTGTCAGGTAGGTGCAGACGGAATCGGAACACTCACATGTCGGGTCCTTTTTCATGAGTGCGAAGACTTCCCCAAAGATGACGAGCTTGTAGATGGAAACGACACATCCCAGGAAACTGAGCCCCAGGGCAGTCAAAACCGCCAGCCGCATCTTCAGCGGCATGTTGAGGCGCATAATAAACGGAATCGGGTAGATAGCAAAGAAGATATCCAGAAATCCCGCGTATGCTGTTGTGAAGTAGCCCAAGTTGACCAGCACGCTCAGCGGGGCACAGGTCCCTGGTATGCTCCGGTCCCATCCCCTCTCAACCGGATCGCACTGCTTAAACCACCAAATCGACGTCGCCAAGATGCAGGCTTGCGAAGAGAGGCAAAGCCCCCAGAACAGAATCTTAGTCTTGGTACCGAGACTCAGGATGCGCTGGAGGGTCGAGATAATGGCAAACTTCGGCAGCGTGAAGGTCCAGATTAAGATGGAGCAGATAATGACGTTGTACTTCATCGCCGGGACGAGGTTCTCCTGCGGTACTACCGCGGCGTGTTTTCCAAGCCCGTAACTCGATCCTATGGTGACAACAATGCAGGAGGCCAGGAAGACCACAAGACAACCGACCGTGATGTAGTCGTCCATCCCTAGTCCTCCACCACGAGCTTTTCCATACCACGCTCTACAGAAGACGCGGAGCCCGACGACCACTAGGTTCAGATTCCTCTGTTAGCGCTTCAACTCCATTATTAACATCCACCATTTGGTAACTTACGCGTCGTCACCGCAAACATTGCCCAGCAGGCCTTGTCCGCGACTTTGCCATAGTCTTCCTCTTGCCACAATTTCATGTTGCGGTCGATTTAGACCTCAATGTTGCCGGATGAGAAAGGAAGTAAAACGGGGGGAAACACGGCGAGTTATCATGAGCATCTCACCCCCCAGACATTTTCCCTGGTTTGTCAATCGGAACACCCAAGTTCCAACAGCTGCAACGGGCGGTCACCCAATGTGGCCCGCGGGACTCCGGCAAGGGCATTTCGTTTCCCCTTTCCCCAGCGGACACGCCAGATTTAGGATCGATGCCAGCATCCGTGGTGGGAAACTCGGGGGTTCTCCAGGGGAATGAGATGAGGTTGTTGGTTGTTGGGCCTTGGAGCTTCCCTGCCATGTGAATCGATCAGCTGAATTTCATGAGACCCTGGTCGAGGTCCCGTTTCAGTGGCACAAGGCTAGGCAAAGCTCCGTCTTCCTCAGCGCAGAAATATCACCACTTTTCTTGCACGACGTCACCTTCCCTCTCAGGTTTCCCGATGTCAACTGCTTACAGGCCAACATCTTGAAATCCTTGAAAGTCACAGAACCCTGGGCTGCGCCAAGACCATTTAGCTGCGCAATGCTTTAGGTTAAAGTTACCAAGAAGGCGGGAATCGGGGGAGGATCACCCGCAAAAGGGCAGGGGTCGCTGACCGGTTTGGTTCCTGATCAGGACCTTGTCCTCGTGGAGCCATCTTCCCAGGGGACGCGGGGGACGAAGCCAACACATATGCAGCTCATCTGAAGATGGACTAGCGTTTTCGGCCAGTGGAGGGCTTGGAGACAAGGGGGAATGGGAATTTCGGAACAGCAGAGTGGCTGGTCGGGAGTGATGGGTCACCAGAAGATGGAGCAAAAATAGATTGCAAAGAGGGCTCTCGCGATGAGTTTAACTGATCATCTTTTGATTCATTGATCGTGTTCAGTTCTTCTCCCAGACGAGGGGTTTTTAGACTGGGGGCTGATCCCAATAGGGCCCAATGTCCAACCGCAATTGCGGCCCGGGGACCCGGTGGTTCTGACAGGAATTTGAGGTGCTGCCCCGGCAGGCCATGGTGTCGTCCTCTCAAGTTGTGAAAACAGTCGAAAGAAGTTGAGTGGTACGATGAAAGTCTCCGGGGGATGTGGACAACCAGCTACTCTGTTAGATCTGACCCAAGAAATCGCTAGGCTGGCAGTAACTGAAGATCTATTCCTAGGTCAATTCTCACGGAATGTCAAAGTTTCGGCCCCTTCACTTAGACACGTTAGACATGAAACTACGACAACTCCTCGATACTTAACCCTGGGACAGCTCAACGTCTTGTTTTATAACGGCCAGATCAAGAAGCGCATAATACATACGACCACAAACAGTTAAAAACTCGGAATCCCGCCCGCTCCAGGATTAGTACTCAGGTCGGTGACGACTGGGGAATTCCCTGTGCTGTATTTCTTTTCCTTTTGCTTTTTCTTCCTTTTGTCTCTGTGTGACTGAAGAAAAAGAGGACAGAGGAGGCACTCCAAACGACGAAACCATGGTTGTCAAAAACGAAGATAGATTCCCGCTACCGACGGAAAATGAGACCGTGACCCTATTTCCCAACTCCCCAAATAAACAAACCCCTAAACTCCGCAACCCAACTGAAGGACAACATAAAAAACCTATCAAGCATGCAATTTACATCCCACACACGGTTCCGCCGGCTGTGAACTCCCAAAGATATCCGGCCTCGGAGTCCCTGAAACATTCAAGAAGCCTACCGCACCCTTATCCAACCGAAAGATCGCATGATCCACCAACGCATAAGTTCCTGGCACGTTCATCTTCAAGTCCACAATCGACGCAGACCCAGGTGGCACGCCCACCGTCGCCACATAGTGCGCCGGCGGACTGATCACGTCACCATCCCTCCACAGACGCTTGAATGCCGCCCCGATGACATGGAACGAACTCGTCAAGTTCGGCCCAGCATTCCCAAAGAAGATCCTCACCGTCTCCCCAACCTTAGCCTTGAGAGGCGCATCCCTCGTCAGCGCCGACTCCCGCCCGTTAAACACCACAGCTTGCGGCTCCTCCCGCAGCCCGTTCGGGTACGAGAACTCGACAATCCCGTCCTCGGGCGGCTCGTGGTAGAACTCGCTCTGCATGACGTAGTACTCGCGGTCGACCTTGGGCAGGTCGCCCGTCGCCGGCTGCACGTAGATGAGACCGTACATGCCGTTGGCAATATGCACGGGCACGGGGGCGGCCGCGCAATGGTAGACGTACAGGCCTGGGTGCAGGAGCTTGAAGCGGGCTGTCTTGGTGTCGTTCTCTTCGACGGTGGTGAGGGCCGCGCCGCCGCCAGGGCCAGTGAAAGCGTGGCTGTCGATGTTGTGCGGGTTGCCTGTCTTGTCGAGGTTGGTGATCTTGAGCTCGACGACGTCGCCGGCGCGCGCGCGGATGAAGGGGCCCGGGACGGTGTCGTTGAAGGTCCATTGTTCGTATTTGTAGGGGGCTGTGAGCTGGGTCATCTTGGTGGTGGTTGTCATGGGGACTTGGAGGAGGACGGGGTAGTCTCGCTCGATAGGGGGTGGGACGTTGGGGGCGGAGGTGAGGATAGCTTGCTCTACGGGGAGGAGGTCGATTTCTGCTGCAGCGCCTTCCGCGTCAAGTGTCTCGTAGTAGGCAAGATCTGTGTCGTCAAAGGCCGGCCCCGCGGGGGTGAGGATCACATTTGTACTTGGCTGAACGGTTGTTAGCAGTGTATCTTAGGCTTGTGGGGATGGCAATGGTCCTTACCTTGTGAGCATGGCAGCACCTGGAGTCCATGCGAAGGACAGTCTCGTTGCGGCGGGCATAGACGATCGCGGCCACAGCAACACCAGCAGTCCCAAGCGCAAGAAGCACTGACCGCGTGCTCTTTCGGTTCCACTCTCTATAGCTACTTTGGGAGAACACCATTGGGTCGCTAGCTGCCGTTTTTGTGGTTGCTGTTGATTCGCTGGTCTCTGGTTTGGAGGACATGGTCCGGACGCTGAGCCCCCGGATCGGCCGGGGTAGTCTTGGTGGAGGAAGGGGTCTGAAAGTCGGGGTACCAGACCATGTGGACTTCGGTCTGGCTATTGAAGCGCCTTTCCAGAGAGCCCCCAATGGCGCTCGAGCACATATTGCGCCAGTACTCGCCATGACTCGCGCGCACGAGAGAGATGTTGTTGCAAGCATTGCTCTGAAGGGTAGGTAGGTATCAACTGTTGGATCTGGTGGTAAAGGAAGCCCGTCAGGGACGAATGAGATGGACTAGTGTTCAGGATATCAACTTCGGATGATTGTGAGGACAATCTTCACGATGTTCATGTAGAATCGTCTGTATTTAAACTGGCCAGGACCCGGAGTACCTTCGGGGTTGAGACTTGTATACTCCTCCATGACGCAACAATTCGTCAACTCATCCCAAACATCCCTCGCCCGAGATGTCAGACGACAGATCTCTCAGGGGCTAAGATGTGAAGGAGAGTCCAGACGAAGAGGAGTTGCTCCAATCACGGTGTGGGAAATGAACATCTCCTTCCTCTTCGATTAGCAATCTCGCATCGCAGGAATCATCCCACCTTTGGGTTCCCCAGATCCACCAAATTGAGATCTTGATATCTCCGCGGGGCGAGGACAATCCAGGGCCCCATGTGGGTTGATTTTCACCTCTTGTAGTCGGATATGTAGTCACGATCAACCGGCAGGAGGCAAACGTCAACCGACCTTCTACCTCTGTCTCATCACCCATCTCACTCCGCCACCCACTTTTTATGAGCTGGTTGCCGTCTTTCCCAGTCTTTTCTGAAGCCGCTGGCTGAATCAGTGTATCATCTCCGCAATGTCGGCCCGGTGTCTCGAGGCATGCCACTTGATTCGAAGCCCCCGCGTTTTCACATCCACCGGCATCTGCGAACAGTATGGACTCCTTCAGAACCCCTCGCCCCCTTCTTTGCCTCTTACTCATTCTTTTCGTTTTCTAGGATGATATGATGATGATGCCACGGCCAATCCGCCTGAAGTAGTCCTAGATGGGCAATTTCCTGACCGGAAGGCGGTAAAGAGGCGGCAGACCTGTCGTCGAGAGTGCCCGGATTCGGTAATATTGGCGCCCGATGTAACCAAGATCAACCGCTGCTGGGAGCCTGAAGGAAGGCGGCAGGTCTCGTGGTGGTGGGCAGACGCGGCGCCGACGCTCACCTTCCGCCCTCGGTGTCTCTTCGGAATCCTTCCCACCGTCTTTGAAGGGGGTCGAATTGGTGTGAGTGTTCGTTGGTCCTGGAGATAAATCGGCATTAGGCTGAGTTCGGAGCAACCATTGCCCGGCTGAGACGGTGGGAGAAGAACTGGTGGGAGGATGACTGGTGAGCCTAGGTTCAGAGGGTGAGTTCGGCCTGCCTTTGACATCTTATTCTAGGAAAGGATTTCAAGAACCACTACTACTAAACAAAAAGTTAATATTGATAGATGTTCGGCAATCAGCTTAACATCAAGATGTTAAGCTGGCCCAAAAGTCGTGCACGAGTGTTGACCCGACTTCCTGGGTGTCGCCAGGGGGATGGAGAAGGATGTTGAATTTGAGCATCTCCGCGGGGAACAGTGAACATATTTAAAAGAAATCAAGGTCTCTGGCACATCTGTTTTGCAATTACATAGGAATAGGGGTGAGTCTCACCACGTTGTGGGCTGCTAGTCGTCGAATGTGGGCTGATACAAAAACCTCCGAATTAACAACGCGAACGAATACGAGTCTTGCTGGCAGCAGCACCAAAAACAGCAACGAAGATCATTGGGGCTCCTCAAAATCCAACTCCTTTCGCCAAGTTGCACGTGGTGATTGAGAAGTAGTTGCGATTGTGAGGAGCCGATTCTTTTTCTGTCAACCGCCCAGTACTATTCTGGCAAACTAACAACTGTCCCACATACCTCTTCCCACTTGATTCAAACCAGAGATTGTCACCATAAACGCAGTTTTTTCCCCCCTTCAATTTGCGGCCTTCTGTCTTTCCGTCAGTTGGCTCAGAGAACAATATCGAACTACTAGATTGACAGTGAACTGCATGGCGAAGGCGATGAGGGTGCAGATAATAAAGGCTCAATGGATCAGGTATCCAATGGAATAGCAAGCAGGGAAGTGAACTACAGACAGTAGACTCCTAGCATTGAAGTTGATGATTGAGTTATCAAGTCACCGGGGATCCAAAAGGGGCAGGCGGAGGGAGGCTTTTATACTTGAGAGATAATGAAGAGACCAAGGGATAATCTCTCTTTGCTGACGCTGAAACAAGGAACACCATGGGGCTGAATGAGGCTTGATTGCTACTTAATGTCTTCCACCCCAGGATGCGGGAATTACCGCCTGAAAAAGCACATAGACCTCCCGAGGGCGATGTTACTCTGCATTACGGTACAATTGAATACGATGTTACGGAGGGGTCAGCTAGTGCTACTCATATCTGGCAGCATTCAATACAATTTCTTCGTGAATCAGACAAACATGGGTGAGCCAGAACCGCAGCCACACCACAGTGACAGCATGAACAGGAGAGCCCAGAAGCATCCTCCAGCACTATCGTCTTGGTTAGCCCGCGATCACCACCCACGGCTCCATAATCTCAGAACTGATCCTTGTTTATTCCTCGTGGTGTTTGACACTTGGTCGAGCTCAACAAACATCCGTAACACTGTAGTGTTAAGGAATTTTATGGACCGTACCCTTACCAACTTTCCAATCTAACTCCAATCTTGGACTTTTCGTCTTGGTCGCAAATTAAATCCACTGTTCACTTGGTTTTTGGCAACACAACGGTTGTATAGAGTATTTTTCCGTACAGGGTGTTGCCTTTCTGCCCTGCATTTCTTTGAGTCAATCCGTACTTCTTCCCTTAAGTCCGGAGTCCCTAATTACCTACATGCCTTGGTGCTGAAGTCTCTTGGGTTTGCCCATCATGCTCAACGTACGTGAACCTTCCTGTGTCCTGTGCCGCGAGGCGGTCATCGTCTGATATGTCATAATATTCCGATCTCTGCAATATCAACCTGCGCATGGTCCACGTCATAGTCGATATGAGCCGCCCTGAAGTCAGGACCTCAAGTCCTAGCTAGAGGAGGTTGGCCGACCTGTGGAAGAGTGCATCAGCTCGAAGCCAATTTGGCAAAGGTGAATGGTTAACCTTGCCGAGGGCATCAAGATGGCCAAAAGGTCCAGCTCTCTTAGGAGATTTTTCAGCTGCTCACGACAACCAAAGAGAAAGGAGTGGGGATGCCTGGAGAGAGCCAAATGAAACCATGCAAGATCTCGCATTCTCCATCTTTCTCACGTCGATAGCGCCAAAACAGGAGCCAGCTGAGCCAGCTGAGCCAGGCGAGCCAGGCGCGAAAAAAATAGGAGTGGGGATGCCCCAGAGATTGTCAAATCAAAACGCAACGATCTGGCAATCTCCATATTTTTCATACCAATAGCGCTCAACCAGGAACCAGGCTTCCAGGGTCTGGCCTGGGCTCGACAATAGTCTGTCGAATCCGGCAAGGTGACAGCAGGTCTCGATTTCATCACTTCCCCTTTAAATAAAGATGGCTTCCCCTTCCCCATGCCAATGGGCGGAGCAAGGACCGAAATTCTTGTCGCTCGTTTTGGTTGCTCGTGACGTTGTACACGGCAACAAGTCCACTCGTTTCTCAACCACACTCATTCATTAATTAGTATGAAGCTGTCCGCTCTTTGCCTCGCCGGCTTCGCCGCTGGCACCTTCGGCAAGTGTATCACCAAGCCATGCACAGGCGTGTGTGCTGCTGCTGTCGCCAAGGTCGGCGAGGCCTTTTGCTCGACCTATCTGTCCCTCGAACCTGCCACCGAAACCGTGACGGAGACGGCAACTGTCACATCGGTCCAGACGAGCATCGAGACCAGCTTCGACGTCGTCACCCTGACAGCCCTGACCACCACCATGTACGTGTTTTCCCCAAGCTATGCACACGCTTTGGTCCTGGCACATGCAGCTGACGCTGAGATCCCAGCACCGGTCCCGCCACAACCATCTACGCCAAGCGTGAGGAACCCTCGGCAGATCCGGCCTCCCAGATCCTCGCCCTGTGTGGCAATGCCGCGTCGCGCGTCAGCAGCGCCTGCGGCTGCATCCTGTCCACCACGTCGACCGTGACAGTTGTGGAGACGGTCACAGCCACCGAGGCTGCCGAGGCCACCGTCACCACCACCGAGACCATCACCACCGGCGCGACGGCCACCGAATACGCCACCCCGACCGTGACCGTTACGCAGCCCATCGTCAACGGAAACTTCGAGAGCTATGTGAAGACAGGCAACATTCTCCCCTGGACCATCGGCGGCACTGGCGGTCGGGTTGACATCATCAACGGCGTGAACCCTTGCTCTACTTCTGGTGGTGTTGTGTCCTGCGCGGGTGGCGTGGTCGTCATTCGCGCCTACCCACCCAACACCGCCGGGGGCTACGCATCGATCCAGGAGACGTTCACCGCCAAGGCATCCTCGACGTACAATCTCTCTTTTATGTACCGCTGCCTGAACTACGACGCGAACACGCGCGTCGAGGCCTACTTCCAGGGTACTAAGATCGGCACCAGCAACGGGTGCACCAACAGCGCCGCCTTCACCCGGGTCACCTCGGGCATGCAATTCACGACGGACGAGACGGGCACTGGGTCGCTGGAAATCCGCTTCGTGAACCCATTGGGTAATCTGCCGCACCTGTACTTTTACGCCGACGATTTCCAGGCCACGAGGATCCAGTAAAGATACCACAGCTTAGCCAACACTGTTGTTTACACATAATCCCAGAGTATGTACAATAATACAATTCACGTAGTGCACTTGATGGAGAACTGAGTTGGTTCCAGACACGTCTGTAGACCCCCAAGTCGTTCTTTGTGCCGTGATCCTCCTCCCTGGCAAACAGGCACTGTCCCACTTGCTGCCATCACTGTTGTCCCGGATCAACCCCGCCGCTTGCAAGCCATAATCCCTGGAGCATGAAGAAACTCTGCTATTTCCGGGGGAGGAAACCGTCAGCAACGGTAGTACTTTGACGCGGAAGAAAATAACGATTCATAACTATGGCAGCCGTAATAACACTCTCATTATCAACTTCAGTTTCTAGGTATTTACTATACTCTACTCTACTCGCTGTCTCCTATCCATAATCTCCCCAATCCTTCGACCGCCACGCGCCTCACATCCCCAACCCAATAGCAAATTTATTCCCACTCTTCCAATCCCCTGCAATCGTCTTCAGCATACCCTTCCTCCTCTCCCCAATCTCCCCCCTCCTACACTCATCCGGCCCCAGTCCCTCCAGCGTCAAGTGCGCCAGCATCCGATCATACACATTCTCTCATACCGAACGGCTGTAACTTTGGTGTCTGCTGAAAATCATTTCCTGTTCATGACTTTGTGCTATGGCTGTCGACCCATTGCCATTACGCGGAGGATCAACATAACCAAAACTCTGACCTAGCAGCATAACTAAGTGCTTCACAGCAATAGTGCTGATAATCTCTTTAACGATTGGATCTCAAATACGGCTGGGAAATTGAGGCCTTGGATGGGTTTGTTTTCGGTTGCATTGGATTTCGTTGCGTTGTTTGAGAAATACTTGCGTTGGAACCAGCTGGACCCGATGAGGATATTTCTTTGTTTTGTATTTTCTAGTCCTCGTCTGGTCCGTTCATTCCACGAAGGTTGTCACACGGGACGGACAAAAGAGGTAGTGATGCCTGGCGAGGCCTGTAATTTGGTCCCATAATTAAAACCGTTGACGCTTCCCGTGTCGGCTGTTGCGTCGTGGGGGATGCATGTGCCGAGCGACAGGGGGCTTTGATGTAACATCCGACATCGCAGGTTGTGGTCTATCAACGAATGATGTCAAGGTCCAAACACAGGATCCTCAAAGGATCCAGGTTGTGATGGAGGGCAGGTGGCGCCAAACTCTGCATCTCACTGGTGAGTCGAGAGTGCCCGAGCCCAGCGTCGCTTGCACCAATGTCAAATTGCCAACCTGGGACCTGTTCGGGAAAGAGTGGGCGCGAGCTGATGAGTGTGAGACCGTCAGACGGCCAGGCCGTGGGAGCAGTCAGAATTTTACATCCTGACCCAGTCAAAAATCAAATTTTTTCTGCTTAAACACCAACACCATTGCTGACCTCAGGCTTGCCATCAAGTTATCAACAGTCGACCCCATCATTTCTGCTCCGAGCGTTCGCCAACCCAGATTAATACCCGATGGCCCGTCAACTACCCCATTCTTCCTCGGCAAAGCGGCCGATTCCACGTGTGAAACTGCTGATACTTCAATAGCGCGGCTGCGATTTGGTCGACCGACAGAGTCTTCCAGAAGCGCACCTTGACGTCTTCCACGTTGCTGGGAGATCCATTGTTGTTGTGCCAAGCGGAGTTATCTGATGCAACTGATCATCTTATCTGATTCCGCCACCAGCCCGCCAAGCTCCATCAGCGATGATCCTGGACGACAGTACCGCATTTTGGTGGGGTTCCCACGCCATGATTGGGTCACATCGTCCGCAGCAGGATTCTGATGGTTGCCTTCGTGGAAATCTTTGCGCAAAAGAAGTGCCGGTGAGCAAATTGCTCGGCCCGTCCAGCACGATTTTGCGCGAGGATATTGGGCCAGAACCGGCTTTCTCCGCGCGTCATCCTTGCCCTGACCTCGACGAGCAGACACTCAACGCTTTCGATCGGCCGAAAATTCTGCTTCCCCGTTCCTCCTGCCAATTCTGGCGGTCTCGCCCTCCGACTGTGGTTGTGTGCCACAGAATCTGGCCGTGATCCCCCGCCATGGGTAGGACGAGAACAAAATGTCAGCCCAGGGTTCCTGAACTTTGCGGTTGCGCCGATCCATGGACCACAGGGGCCAGGGCGCACAACCGAGCACCCTGCTGTCCCACCGCACCATCTGATAAAGGTTGATCTTGCCGCGCTGATCCCCAAATTCTGCGACCTGCCGCTGCTTCTTTTCTGTCTCACCTTCCAGCCACACGTTCTGGCTTTCCCCGCCGCCGACCCTCTGTCACGCTCCGAGGCAGCAACACCCAAGAGTCGGGCATAATCTTCCCACGGTTCAACCTCCAGCCCTTGAGCATCGACTGGGCGAAGACATCCCCGCAGTCGACATGAAGGGACGCATTGCTGCTTGGCTGGGCCCGAAAGAGGTGCCCGTGGTCGAACAGGAAACACCCCACGAAAAGGCTGCCGACAAGGAAGCCAACATCGCCAGCAATGCCGTCAACACTCCGTCTGAGACCGAGCGCGAGTCGGATGAGATCTCGCTCAACGTCCAGGCCGGTATCCAGGACATTGAGGCATTCGCCAAGGTCTGGACGAAAAGGGACCTCATCCTGGCATACATCACGTAAGTCTTGCTCAACACCAGCCAATGCTCACCATCTCGCTAACACATCTAGGATCTGGATTATCTTCTTTGTGGACGCGATGCAGCAGAGCATGGGGGGGATCCTGACGCCCTACGTCACAAGCGCTTTCCAAAGCCACTCCCTGACCGCAGCCACCACCATCTTTTCCAGTCTCATCGGGGGCCTCTTCAAGCTCCCGCTTGCCAAGATCCTCGATATCTGGGGCCGTCCGCAGGGCTTCGTCTGCATGGTGTTTTGCCTGACAATTGGCCTGGTCATGATGGCCGCCTGCAATAACGTCGAGACGTTTGCTGCTGGCCAGGTGTTCTACTGGGTCGGGTACAACGGCATCTCGTACTCCATCTCGGTCTTCATCGCCGATACATCAGCACTCAAGAACCGAGCCCTGATGTACGCCTTTGCCTCCTCGCCGTACATCATCACCGTGTGGATTGGCGGCCCGCTTGCCGACGCCTTCTACTACGGCCCCGGCTTCCGATGGGGTTTTGGCGCCTTCTCCATCATCACGCCCTTCATGTGCTCACCGCTGCTGGCCCTCTTCTACCTCAATTACCGCAAGGCCCGGAGGTCCGGGCTCATCCCCGACCGCAAGAGCGACCGCACCTTTATGCAGTCGCTCAAGTACTACGCCGTCGAGTTCGACGTCATTGGCCTGCTCCTCATCACCGCCGGCATGGCCTTCTTCCTCCTCCCCTTCAACCTCTACGTCTACCAGGACAAGCTTTGGAAGGCGCCCATCATCATCGCCTTCTTCATCGTCGGCGGCCTCCTCCTCATCGCCTTCGCCCTCTTCGAGAAGTTCCTCGCCCCCAAGACCTTCATCCCCTACGAGCTGCTCATGGACCGCACCGTCCTGGGCGCCTGCATCCTAGCCGGCGCGCTGTTTGTGTCCTTCTATATCTGGGACAGCTACTTCTCGTCGTTCCTGCAGGTCGTCAACGGGCTCGACATGACCAAGAGTAGCTATGTTATGAACATCTACAGCATCGGCTCCTGCTTCTGGTCGCTTGTCGTCGGTGTCGCGATCCGCTACACCGGCCGCTTCAAGTGGATCGCCCTCTACTTCGGCGTTCCCATCACCATCCTCGGCGTCGGCCTCATGGCCGCCTTCCGCCAGCCGGATGTCAACATCGGCTACATCGTCATGTGCCAAATCTTCATCGCCGTCGGCGGCGGCGCCCTGGTCATCTGTGAGCAGATGGCTGTCATGGCCGCCACTACCCACCAGTACATCGCTGTCGTGCTGGCCGTTGAATCCATGTTTGCCAACGTGGGCGGTGCCGTCGGCTCGACCATCGCCGGCGCCATCTGGAACGGCGTCTTCCCCGTCCGTCTGGCGGAGCACCTCCCGCAGGAGACGCAGGGCAACTTGACGAGCATTGTGGGATCGCTGCCGACGCAGTTGTCGTACCCTGAGGGATCGCCCACGCGCATTGCTATTCAGCATGCGTATGGTGATGCGCAGCGGATTATGTTGATTGCGGCGACGGTGATTCAGGTTATTTCGTTGGTGTCGGTTATGTTCTGGAGGGATATCAAGGTCAAGGACTTTAAGCAGGTTAAGGGGTTGGTTGTGTAAGGGGGGAATGGTGGATGAGGAGTTGGATACCCAAAATGGTGGTTTAAAAGCAGCTTTTGTTCTTAATGCAGCGTTGGGATTTGGAATTTCAGGCGAAGATGTTTCTCAAACCCTCAGTTCATGACGCTCTGTTATAATGTGTCTCATGGTTGGAGTTGGGACCGAGTGTCTCTCATGAGGGAGTTGTTAACAGAGCTCCGGCGAGGCTTTTAATGTCATTACATTATCTAGCGGTTTGTCATCACCCTCGCCACATTAGCATTACCCCCATCCCTCATCTTATATTACATGCCCAAAGATCTCAGGCAGCCACACATACAGCCCCTTCAACCTACCCATCTACCACACCCAACACCCAAGCAGAGCCAACAACTCCAACACACCCCAGCACCACTAGCCTCCCCAACGTCCCCCCACCCCTTCACATCCCCCGTCACCGTCCCATCAAACACAAATCCCCTCCCCGTCCCCGCCCCATTCGGCGCGATACAATGCACCCCACCATCTCCTCCCATTCCTCCCCCTATCATCCAACCCCAACAAATCAACCATAACCGTAACATAAACCCAATAATTCAGCACCAACCCATCCCAATACTCCCTCAACTTCCCCGTCGTATTCGGCGGGACCCCCGTCAAACTCTTATCCCGCCACCCAAACTCCCACCCGCCCGACACCGTCACCGACCTGTTCAGGTAGGCAACTGGTACGCCGGAGTAGGTTGCTGCGGCGAAGGGGGCGTTGCCTGGGCCGGTGGGGCCACATTCTGTGGGGGGGTGGATTTGGTGGGGGGGTTGGTGGTGGTGGTGGTGGAGTTGAGGAATTGGGGCTTGGCGGCGACGAGGGACTTGAGGGCGGTGATGCAGGCGGGGGAGAGGAAGTTGGTGCAGGAGCCGGTGGGGGAGAGGGGGTGGTTGAGGGGGTTGCTGAAGAGCGTGCGGTTGTTGGGGGTGAGGGACTGGCTGAGGGTGAAGAGGAAGGTGCACATGCCCCAGCTGGGGTGGGCGGTGACGATCTTGGTGTTGCTGTTGGCGTCGGGGGAGGGGGTGAGGAGGGAAGGGGGGCTTGGTGTTGGAGGCTGAACCCGATCATGCGGTTGGGGTGGTTGACGTGGGAAAAGTCGAGGGCGGCTATGTAGACTGTCCAGCCGTCGATGGGTGTGCCGGGGTATGGTTTGAAGACATCGTAGCCGGGGATGGTGAAGAGGCTGAGGGAGTCGGGTCTGCCGAAGCCGCCGAAACCTGCTCTGAGATGTGTTTGTGCGGTTGCGCTCAGGGGCAGGCTGGCGATGGCGAGAAGATATACGAGGGAGGGAAGTAGCGAAGTCGTCATTGTCATCGATTGCGCGAGGGGGGTGGTGCGAGTTGAAGTTGACAAACGAGAGCTGCACTGTCACCAAGACTGATGATCCTGGCCCGGTTAATGTCATATTCATCCCAGCATGAGATGCTACTAACCTGCCTGATTTTGGTCCCCATTTTGTCCTGGTCCTCTTGGCAAACCAAACAACGTGATCCGCCGGAGAGGTCAGCGGCTTCTGTGCCTGAGTGACCTTCCAGATTTGGGGTTCGGGTTGGTGTTGGTTCTGAAGGAAGCCAAGACATTGAGGCAACTGTTTGAGTGGTGACAGCCGGTAGACATGTGATGATCGACTCAAATCCGCAACGTCTTCTCCTGTCACTTGTCTTGCGTTGTTCTGGTGAGTCCATAAAACCAAAAGTAATGGGAAGCGCAGACCTTGGTCCGTACCTGGTCGACATTGGCTATCTCTCTACCACAACCATAGTCCCAGCAGAACAGGCAACGCCGAGGCCACCAAAGCCCCCGACATTTCCGGACGGCTGGCGCTGTTGCCCTCGTCCTCCGCCTTCTTGCCGTTCCCATCCGCGTTGCCGCCGTCCCCAGTTTCGCCACTGCTGACGCCGTTGGCATTGGGAGACACCTTGCCCGAGAAGGTCCATGACTTTCCCGTGCCCATCCCGTTGGGAGCAACGCACTGCACGCGGGCGATGCTCGACCCGGAGGGGCGCATCGAACCCGCTGACCAGCCTTCATGTGCAGTGCCGTTCCCTTTTGGTGTGCTCGCGTCCATGGTGGCGTTGACGTGAAGCGTGATGATGGGCCAGAAGTTTAGCTGCTCGCTGTCCCAGAAATCGGGAATCAGCCGGTTCAATTCCCCGGGCTGGTAGTTAAAGTCCGGGTTCGTAAAGAGCCAGCCACCTGTTGAGGTGACGGATCCGTTAAGATACGGGATTGCCACGCCGTGAGACGAGGTGCTGGGCCAGGTGGTGTTCCCGGGCCCGGGATACTTGGTGCTGCTACATGCTGCGATATCGTCCTGCGGAATGGTAAGGCACCTCACGCGCGTTTTGTACGGAGTATCGTCAGCCGCCGCAGTCTCGGCGACGTAATAGGACCTTGAGGCTGACCGTTCCAGCGCGGCGATGCATGCTTCCGTGAGGAAGCCCTTGCACGAGCCGTCCTCAGCTAGCGGGAGATTCCCAGGGTTGTTCCAGGCGCGCGTGTCCGACCCCGGCTGATGGAAGTTCCAGAGGCACATGCCCCAGCTGTCGTGCGTGTGGACGACTTTGGTGCCGTCGCTGTTGGTTTTGACGAGCGAGTCTGGCGCTTTGATGTTCAGGCTGTAACCGATCATTGGCTCATCCTCATCGGCGACATGTTTGTCGACCTTGGAGAAATCCAGGGCGGCCATGCTGAGAGTCCAGCCATCCATAGGCGCGCCGGGAAATGGTCTTGAGACGTTGTAGCCGGGAATTTTAAAAATGCCGGTCGCGTTGGACGCGTCAATCGCGCTGAGAAAGGTGGTTGAGTTGGCGTTGTAGGGGCCGTAGCGTTCATCACCCGATTGTCCGTAACCACCAAAGCCGCGATTGGGAGCAATAACACGAACTCCAAACTCGTCACGCTCGTCATCCGCCGCAATGGCAGCGACGGCCATGAGAGGCACAACAAGCATTTGGAGATGCCTGGTTCGCATTTTGCATGTGGTAGACGGAAATCACAATGTAATAATGTATGGGAGCGAAAGTGCGAAAGGACGGTGCTGAATAATGTTGCCCAGCGGCCCTCCAGGCGAAAAGGAATTGAGCTGTGACTCCAGCTGATGATCGTAACTGATGTTTGGCTCAAAAGGATTGGTGTTGGATGTTATCGTGAGTAAACGAATATTGGCTCCACGTGTTGGATGTGTGGTGTGGGCCACTGGGCCCACTTGGCCCGAACACTGCAGGCAGCCTCCCATCCCTGCATTCCATGCAGGGCTTTCCCAAGCAACAACCAAGAACAAGACAGACACCATCACCACTTTGACCGCTTGGTTGCCTGTCCCCACACTGTCAGAACCTACAAGTGGAGCGTGCTGCACGGACCAATGTGGTTGAAGATCTTGCACCTCGTTGTCGTCAGACCTGTATGTAGCTCTTTGAGCTACGTCTTGACTATCAAGCCTGCCCGTACCGACGGAATAGAGCCCGAGACTGTAGCTTAGCCTTAATACACTGTCATTGAACCACCTGCCTGTCCCGCCCGTGACAGCCTAACCACTATATAGCCGCCGACCGGGTCATCCTTTACTTGAAGGGGACAAGCCACCTGGGCCTGCAATTTGGTGGGGAAGACGACTTTCGACCTTCCAGCGATGCCTCTTACGCAGACAATACCCTCGACCGCAAGAGCTCACAGGCCTACGCAATGAAGCTGTTTGGTGGGATGATTGGGTGGAGAGCCAACAAACAGCCCACCGTGACAACATCCACCACTGAAGCCGAACTCCTGGCCCTGAGCCAGACGGCCAGAGAGACGCTCTACGTCAGCCGATTGATCAAGGAGCTGGGCGTGACTCTGGACGACAAAAAGATCATCATCGAATGCGACAACACCCAGACGATCAGGCTCGTGACGGCAGAAATCGCCACCCTCAAAACGAACTTACGCCACGTGGATATCCATAACCACTGGCTGCGGCAGGAGGTTCAACGCGGGTCTATTGCTGTCAGGTACACCAGAAGCGCTGAGATGCTTGCCGACGGCTTGACCAAAGCACTCCTGAACGACGCATTTGACAGATTTGTCAGACAATTGAGCCTGGTAGATATCTCTGAACAACTGGATGAAAGAAGGCAAATGGAACGCGATGTAGAGGGCCAGGCGGTCCCAGAGGCAGATGGATACGTGGATCTGGACGATCAGATGGATATTGACGATGCGGGAGCCCACTGATGGAAAAGCCGGGCGGCCTGCGTTGGTGGAATAGGACAACCACCAAGGAAAACATCACCAGATCAGCCCTGGGAGGCAGATCTGGGGGGGTATGTTGGAAATGAGGAGTAAGCCAGATGCCTTAGGCCGCCTGTGTCAGGTGCAAGCTACCCTGCGCACCTAAATTAGGTGCGGAGAAGAGCGCCCTGAAGACACACGAAAGCCTTGAACCAGGAAGTCGACAAGCAACGAACACAGAGAATAACTATCAATTTGAGCCCAATCAATCTTCCGCGCCCTGCGTGAGCCAGTATGCATTAAAGCCACATTACATCCAACACCCTGCATGGAATGCAGGGATGGGAGGCTGCCTGCAGTGCTCGGGCCAAGTGGGCCCAGTGGCCCACGCCACAGACAGGCACGGCGTGAACCGCCGTGACAGTATCCCCCCTCTAGGTGCGAAGCTCCGTCGACGCACACTCCCAGGTCAGGGGCCGGGCTTGTCGGGGTAACGACGGTGGAAGTTGCGGACAAGCTCCTTCGCGTGTTCCATGTGGTCAGCGGGCACCTCGCCAGGTTGGTCGTACCCAGCCCACTTGACCGTATACTTCAGACGGGGACGGCCACCTCGGCCGCGGCGGTCCAGTCGGGAATCCATGACTTTTTCGACTTCAAACTCCTCAACACCATCGACCTGTACTGGTGGTGGGGGGCCTTGTCGTTGACCAGGCAAGGGGTTGTTGGCTGCGGGGCGGAGCAGGCTGACGTGGAACACCGGGTGGTTCTTCATCGAGGCTGGGAGTTCCAGGCGGTAGGCATACGGGCTGACAACCTTGGTGATCTTGAACGGCCCAAGGTTCTTCCAGTCGAGTTTCTTCTGCGGGCGGAGCGTCTTGATATTCCGGGCGTCGAGCCAGACTTCCTGGCCGACGTAATACTTGCGGGCAGGCTTGCGTTTCCGGTTTGCGTACTCTTCCTGACGGGCTTGGGCCACGCAGATCTCGGCCCTAGGGCGTTGTGGGCCCGCAATTGGCCTGACGTCGGGGACGCGATAGCAATGCTAAGTCAGATCGGAGTGTATAAGGGATTTTTGTTGGTGGGCCGTGTTGTCAAATTTGACACGTCCATCTTCACATAGTTTAGATCTTTGGATGCGGGTGTTGGTATTTTAGAAACATTCAAGCCATTGCATGTAGCTCTTTGGTCGAATCTGGACACAGGCTCATAACGAATGGCCGTTCATCATGAAAAGATATATTAAGCGTCTTCAATTTTCATGGAACGAGATTCAACCTGCAGATTACGCTCTGCTGCCTTCCTCATCTCGCCTTCCTCATCCCGATAAACGAAGATCAGGCAGTAGCAAGTTCGAGTCAATCCTATATCCCTCGCTCAACTTCCTGTTGTACTCCTTCTCATATTCACGATACAACCTCTCAGCGGCGTCTTCGTAAAAGTCCTGCTCTTGCTTTATGAGTGAACGCCATCGGTCTTCCACTTCCCTGAAACTTTCCGCGTCAAGAAGGCTCTTCGCACCAACACCCTTTTGGTCTTTCACCTCGTCCAAGAACAGTTTAAACCCGCTGATTGGAGGTCGTAGGCTTGGTATGAATTTTATTTTTTCGCCGTCTTGTTGCTGGGCGGGACGGGCACGAGGTCTTTGGCTTGGTCCTTCCGCGTTCTCTTGAACTTCTTGCACTAGCAGTCCATCTTCGACGTCTTCCGTCAGGTCCAGATCTTCGATATCCTTGCCGAGCGCCCGCATGCGGATGCGAGGTGAATATGGTGATCGTTCATGCTCCGGAGGAACCGCTTGGCCCGGGTTGTCCTGGCGGTTTGGCAGCGGCCTATTCTTTGCCGCATTCAACATCGAGGTGCCGAACGCCAGGGCCCCGGCCAAAAAGGCAGGGAGTGCCAATATCATCGCGAGCCTTGACGCCCTATCCTGAAAGTATATATCGAACCTGAGTACTTCTATCCACATCGAGAAAATCATTATAACAAAGAGCTGAGGCATCTTCGCCCAAAGGTGGGGGATAAGTAAGGCGTCCTGTCCTTCGGGATAAAAGTTCCGGGCAAAGACAAGGTTGGCGGCTTCCTTATAGCCAGGCCCCTCGAGCGCCCCGTCCCAGATGTCTGGCATTTTGTCGTGAAAGCGGCACATCATCACGAGATAGCACTCTTTGACGGTGCAATGTCTCGGCCCCAGCTTGATCTTGGCCCAGACCTCAGCAGGCTCGCTCAACCTCCCCCCTGTCGCACGCCGGATATTCTCGCGCGCTTCATCCGGGGATGCCCAGGCCATGACGGTGTGAATATCCTCGTGCGTGAGCGAGTCCGGATGGGCGAGGGCCTTGCCGACGACGTCGCCGCGGCTGAGGAACAACGTACGCTCGTCGTCGGTTAGATCGTCGTTGTACTTCTCGGCTTTCTCGTAGAGCGTCTGGGGGATCTCGTAGGCGACGGCGGGGAACCTCGCTCTTCGCTCCGCCTCAAGCAGGTCAAGCCTGCGCTGGCGGCGCGCGAGCCCCGCGCGGCCTTCCGAGGTGTCGGAAGTATAGTCGTCGTTTTCGGATGACCCTGCCAACAACGTCAGTCATTTAGTTGTATGTCGGGGTGGTTCAAGGGCAGTTCGAGAGCAAAGTAGCAGCCCAGAAAGGACCAAAAACAACAGAAATTGTTGCGTACATTCGTCTTCCCAGCCGGGCTCTTCCCAGTATCTCCCGACGCGACTGTGCTGGCTCTCATTTTCGCTGTCTGTCATGGTGTCGTTGTCCGCCGCAATGATGTTGTCTATCGTGGTAGCGTCTTCTGCCACAGTATCATTACCTGCCATGGTTTTACCCCTCGCGGTAGTATCATCGTCTATCATGCTATTGTCTGTTCTGGCGCTGGTGAAGAATGTGCTACTGGCGCGCTCGGATTGCAACCTCGCAATGCCCCATTGGGGAATCCAGGTTGCCCGAGCGTCTGTTTGATCAGGCTAACGTCGACGCGATCCTTTCGCCCTCTTCCAGTTTCGCTCTTCATGGTATCACTGGTTCCTCACCAATCCCACTGCGTTGTTGAACCAAACAAGGCCGCCGAATCCTCACCACGATTGTCGCTTTTTACAGCCTTGCGAGTCGGCTGCCCCGCACGCAACCCACCAGGCGATCCGCCGCTCACCCAAGTGTCCACCGACAGCTTTTGTCTTGTTGGGGAGAGTGGCATTCACAAGCCTCCTCGTTGGCCGCACCACGGCACCGTCGCTGGGTAGATGCAAGCTGATTGAATATTGACTCAAAGACTTCCAAGATTGCTGCGCAAAATACATCTTCTTTCCAGTCACAGAATCGCCCTTCTGCGTGGACATCCACACCCTTGCCAGTCGCTTCACGGAGCAACCCACCCTCATCGCGCTCCAGGCATTGCCATGAATCTTTGACAACAAACAGGGTGCTCGGCCAGTGATGCAGAATGAAGAGAACTGGAGAAAGGGGAGAGCCTTGAGGCACTCTAGCGCGTATAGCTGTTGCGGAGGCTGCCTGGCCGTCAAAGTAAAGGGTCGCCTCCCGTCCGGTTAGCCAGTCTTTTGTCTATAGGACCAGCCACTTTGGAAAGCCTATCTCTCGGAGAGTGGTAAGTAGTCGGGGATGGTTGACCGTGTCGAAAGCTCCCGAGATGTCCAGCTGAAGCAGCGATGCTGCTGCTTTCTGCCGCCACGCTTCCTGGACCTGAGCCACTACCAGTCGGACTGCGAGCTCTGTTGACCGGTGTGGTCTCGGATCCCAGTCGAGGGTGAATCTGTTTCACCGAGCACAGGAGAATATCGAGGTTTGCCGCGCTCCCCATTGCTCCACACACGTCGGCCAGGACTTTTGCTAATGTAGCACAGCGCCATCTTGGTCTTGGGCATCGCTCGACGGATACGTCCTCACATATGAGTACCGTGCGATATTGCGACCCCTGGCCCAACTTGTATCACCCCACGTCATGCCCAAGGGTACAGATGTCTTTGGGCAACTGCTTGGCGGCGAACTGGCGATCAGGGCATTCCTGTTTGAAATATTCGATCCGGATTACTGCCAACGCTGGCTCGATTATGGTCCCAATACGGAGGTCACCACCACGCTCTATTTCCTCCCGCTGGCAGAGGTGAAGGTGATATCGCAGCCGCAACCTCGGGCTTTTGCAGGGCTCTTCGCCGAAGCGGTGGATAACACCTCTAAGCCGCGGAGGTTCAAAAGAGTAGGCTGTAACGTACATGATAAGCGAGCGACGCACTTTTATCATATCACAACAACTATCTTGAAATATAACACCTCAGCACTAGGAACTAACTATAATTACTTCGGAAACAGCTGATTCAGATGGTTCCACAGCCTCCTGGAAAGTGCGTGCATTATGGCCAGGCTTGCTGCATATACTACAGCACCGAACCTTCGTCCGAGCTCCCCCTGCACTACCACCATCCGGCTGCGTTTCTTGCACTCCCTCTTTACCTACGGTCGTCTAGTGAAGTTGACTCCGTGCATCTTTGACATTAAGTGACCCTCCAAGCTATACGCGTGTTCTTTTGGCTCTCCGGCGCTTGCTTAGTGCCTCGTTGGCCTTGCGGAGCGAAGACACCTCTATCTGAAGAAGGGTTACCTGGTGCATCATAGCCATTGTACCCTTGGTAAGCTGGTCCACAGCAGCTAACATCGAAGTCGGAGAGCTATTTCGATGGTTGGCAATGCGAGTCTTGATGAGCGTCGACTGCGAGTTGGCTTCTCGGGAGTTGTGAGGTGTCTGAAAGACCCAAGAGTGTGGAGTGCCGGGTCGTGAATTCGGGGTGTTGGTGTTCGAAGCTTGACATCCAGCGTGGAAAGTACCCTTTCCGGATTGGATGGCAGAAGGCTAGCTCCTGCAAAGCCACCACGTATATTCTTCTCCGTCATAGTCGCAAAGAAGGCCTCGCGGAAGGCACAGAGGAACTCGAGCTTGCTTACGTGGTTGACGTGCATGCGCATAAAGTGCTCGATCTGGCGATTGTACGCCTGCTTCAGCGGCCCAAAGCAGCCGACATCGAGTGGCTAGAGGAGGTGGGAGGAATGCGGAGGCATGTAGAGCGTGATGATGTTGTTCTGCTGGTAGTAGCGCTCGAATTCGGTCGAGTGGTGGCTTTCGTGGCCGTTGAGAATCAACAACCGGTATCTGCCCTTTGTCCGGGGTGCTATATGGAAGTCGAAGTGCTTGATCCGCTCTAGGCCTACCGCATTGGTAGTCCAGCCATTCTCGGTAGTTGCGATACGCTAGCCAGCTAGGAGGTTGCACTCTTGGTACCAGTTGGCGAGGTGGTACTACGCGGCCAAGATGATGAATGGGGGGATGGCCTAGCCGAGGGCATTGACGCCCTGGATTACTATTTCCCACTCGCGGTTGCCAGGCTGGGCCAGTTTTGTCTTGCTACGGCCGTCCAAGGTCGTGACTACTATACCCGCGAAGATAATACCTATTACGAACCTAGTCTCGTCGAAGTTGTAGATATCGTCGTCTACAATACCATACTTGGCCTTAACGTTCTTTACAAGGGCAAACCACTCGCCAATAACCTTTGAATTTTCGTACTTAGCCCTTTAGTAGTCATATTGACGCGTCTAACATATATCGAGTTCTGGCTGGCGTTTGACGAAGTTGTGTGCCCAGCGTTTGCCGACAGGAGACGCGTCGCGTTCGCGGAGCAGTAGGTTGGCCATATCTTCCACACCACATAATCTAGGCGGAAATGCACGTGCAACTAGCTCGATGATACATCGAACAATAGCCTCCTCTTCCGATTGCGTAAGCTTTCTTGAATTGGGCGTAGTATCGCGTCGTGCAGGTATACCGGCAAGTCGACGACGGATCGTTCGGCTTGCAACGTCGTAAAGCTTGGCTGCAGCTGCGATACTTAGTTTCGGTTGTTCTAAATTGCTTCAACGGCCAGGATTACCCTGGCTTCCTTAAAGTAGGAGGCATGTTGGGTTGATGAGAAAATTGGTGTTGAGTATAGAGGTAACACGTCGCGTGGAAAAGCGAGGCGCTCGCTTATCTGGGGCGCTCGCTTATCATGCACGTTAATCAGACATATTAAACTCTAGACTTGAACGAGGTCTACGTGAGCTCATGAGACACCATGGAGACGGTGCTTCCACTGCTGTCATTCCTCAAGTGTGTAGACTTCTTTTCCTCACAGACTCTTTCACCTTGGCCAGATCAAATTTGAGAACTGTCTTTCCATGGCAACTCATAAGATCTTTTGATTTATGACTGTCCCGCCCTCCCAAAATCCTCCAGAGTCTCTTCAAACTTCATCATCTCCTCAACTTCCCTGAATAGCCTCTCCTCTTTATCACGCTCCAGTGGCAGCACCAGCAACCTCGGCAGCCCTCTATACTCATGCCACTTCCGCAACACACTCTTGAAGCCTGGAATCGCCCGCTTTGTCATTGCCCAGTCCGCCCTGGCAAGCATCTGCTACACCTCCCTGGCCTCTTCCCACTTTCCTTCCAACCTGATACCGGAACTGGGCTGCAGGCCAGGGTTAGGGTTGTTGAACCCTGGGTCCCTGGGACAACCCCACTTAGCTGGGCTGCCCCACTTGTAGATTAGATAAGGCTCTGGCAGTGAGCTTAGGTCACTGCCAGCATCGACCTTCTGTGTGGAAGAAGATCATCATCTTCTTTCATCACAATCAATCTAGTCATTACGACCACCTCATATATTTGAGTGTTTATCTGCATCAAATGGTAGCAGCAACTACAAGAAAGTAGTGCCAACCATCTTCATTTCTCGTTAGATCATCACGATCTGCGCTATCCGAGCAAACCGCGACGAAGCGACGGCTCAGTGTAGGAAAGTCATCCGCAGCGACGAAGATCCGGTCGTCGCTTGCCGAGGGCCTACTACAACTAGATGCCTCAGGCCGCCTGCGTCAGGTGCAAGCTACCCTGCGCACCTAAATTAGGTGTGGAGAAGAGCGCCCTGAAGACACACGCAAGCCTTCAACCAGGGAAGTCGACAAGCAACGAACACAGAGAATATCACCAATTTGAGCCCAATCAATCTTCCGTGCCCTGCGTGAGCCAGTATGCATTAAAGCCACATTACATCCAACACCACGCAGGGCACAGCAATTGAATGGGCTTGAATCTGGTGATATTCTCTGTCCTGATTGACTTGGTTGGGACTGATCGGCTTCGCTGGAACGCAGCCGCGCCCTTCTCCGCACCCAATTTTGGTGGGCCCAGGGGCTGGCTGGCCTGAGGCATCCGGATTGCTCATCACTTCCAACAGCTGTCAGCACGGCCCAATTGCCGGCTTGGATTCTGACAAATACATAGCATAGCCTGTGGTGCAGGTAAGCTTCATTGTCACAGAATCTCAGGGCAGAGGAATCAGCTTACAAACCTCGATCTTGGATTGCACTGGCACTTCGATAGTGATAAAAAGCTCAAGAATCTCAGTTGTGAAGAGCCAGACTTTCGTCACCAAGCGCACAAGAGACCTCTTGGCTTCCATTATTTATCAACCATCATTCAGATTCACTACCTCACGTCTTTGCCATGACTTCCCTCTCTTTTGACGTGGTCGATGTCTTCTCCACAACGCCGTACAAGGGCAACCCCCTTGCCGTGGTTGATGCTCGAGACCACGATCTGAACGACACGCAAATGAAGCTGATAGCACGCCAATTCAACCTCTCCGAAACAACCTTCTTCTTCCATCCCACCACAGCCAAAGCCACTTACAAACTCCGCTCCTTTCTCCCCAACGGCAAGGAAGTCTTTGGCGCCGGGCACAACATCCTCGGCGCCTGGTGGCACCTTGCCCATGCCGGCCTCCTCGACTTCTCCAACCCCCATCAGACAACCTCAACCTCAACTGGCACCACCCAGGAACAATTCACATTCCACCACGAGCTCGGCGCCTCCATCTCTCCCGTAACCATCACCAAAATAACCTCCCCCATCACCACCACCCCCACCCCTCTACCAACCTTCCACATCACCCTCCGCCAATCCCCCCCCCACCCGCACTCAACCCACCCCTCCCCCACAGCCCTCGCAACCGCCCTCAACCTTTCTCCCTCCGACCTCCCCTCCACCAGCACCCTCCCCCCCCAAGTCCTCTCCACCTCAACAACCCACCACCTCCTCGTCCCCCTCATTTCCCTCGCCGCCCTCGAACGCGCAAGCTTCGCCCAGCGCGAGGAAATCACCCGGCAGCTCGCGCTCGTGGATGATAGGGCGTATGGTATCTACCTGTTTGCTCCCGACCCGGAAGTTGGAGGGAATGGGTACCGGGCAAGGTTCTTTAGTCCGGGGATGGCGGGGGAGGATCCGGCGACGGGGAGTGCGGCTGGGCCGTTGGGGGCGTATTTGTTTTGGAGGGGGGTGGTAATGGTGGATGGGGAGGGGAAGGGGGGGATTAGGGTCTTGCAGGGAGTTGGGGTCGGGAGGGAGTGTGTTATTGAGGTGGGGGTTAGTCTTAACGGGGGTGGGGAAGGGGTGGAGGTTGATGTTGGGGGGAGTGGGGTGGGGGTTGCGAAGGGGGAGGTGGTGGTGCCGGGGTTGGGAGTGGTGTTTTAGGTGGGTGAGTGGAATGGGGGATTGTGCGCAGTTCTTTTTGTCTTTGTAGATACCTTTTTGTTCTTTTGACGCTTCTTGTTTTGGTTTCTTTGCTCAACTTCTCTCTATTGGAAACGTAAACGATAGATTATCTCTGGATGAGATATCGGACCGCTATTCAATATTTAAAAGCTCCAGAATAGTTCGATTCTCAACTGCAGTGTTCTTCCCAAAACTGAACGGTTGGGTTTGTCTCAACCAGAGTACCAGAAGAAATCAGGCCTCCTGGCGCTGGGCGAACAAAGGGCACCCTGCGCCCTCAATCCCTCTCTTTGGAGAGCCCAGACAGGCATTAGACCGTCATTCCTCCAACATAAACAGATCCCCTCATTCCCACAGCCAGAGATAGATCTGTTCATCCACCTTGGCATAACAGTACCACTCGTGGTAGTCCCGGGGATCAAGCAAGGGATGCGTAGCCGCAACGATAGCATCTCCCCGCTCCGAAAGGTCGTTCAACGAGCCCATGACGAAGATACTTTCGTTATTGGGGCAGACGCCAATCAAGAGCCCCTTGACAAATCTTGGCTGATAAGTGTCCCTGAGTTAGAACGGCTTGTTCCATTCGATCCAGAAAGGGTGCTTTCCAAGCTGGATGTCAAGCTTCGTACGCCAACACCTCCGCCCTCACAGCTCAGTGCTATACAACCCTGGGTCTTCCAGACACCCCACAACCCTCGAGAAGCCGATTCGCAGTCA